>JAYMFT010164686.1:0-22076 GCA_038088735.1 Panulirus argus | reverse complement strand
TGCGTCCGTCCCCTTTCCCCGCGTCTCTCTCTCTCTCTCTCTCTCTCTCTCTCTCTCCCTTCGCCCCTCGCGTGCCTGTGATATCCCCCCCCAGCACCACCTTCAGGAGCGACATGAATCATGGAAAATAGGCGACTTTAATCCATGACTCTCCCCTCCGCCCCCCACCCCCCAGGTTCCCCCTCCATCACCCCATCCCCCCTCCCCACCACAGCCCCAGATCCCTGCCCCCTACCCCCCTTCCCGCCGCCCCCACCCTCCTGCCCGGGACGGGTATTGTCTGCAAGTTTTCACTCCCGGATTACTCCTTTGTCGGAGCCACGGCGGCCTGCTGTTTTCTCCCTTAATCCTCAGCCTTTCTGTACATAATGGGTCCTCGTAACGACGCCGCCCCTGGACTTTGCCCTTGCCTGACGCCGGCGCAAGGATCGTTTTCCATCCCATCGCTGCCGCCCTTTGAATAATGTGTGTGTGTGTGAGCTAAAAGTTTTCTTTTTGCCTAGTTTACTGTGGTACCTTGTGTCATGGTCCTCCTGCTGGAGTGATGCGCCCTGAGCTTCCTTCTGCAGGAGTAGTACAGTGTCATGGGCCTGCCCCTGCAGGAGTGGTGCGTCCTGAGCTTCTTCCTGCAGGAGTGGTGCAACCTGAGCTTCCTACAGGAGCGGGGTTTTACCTGAGCTCCTGCAGGAGTGGGCTCCTATCCTCAAATCTTATGTCTTTCCTGGAAACTGGGTCGGTGCTCCAAGGTGGTAGTGAGGTATTCTCGTCTTTGGGAAGGAAGTTGGGAGGAGGAGGAGGAGGGAGAGTTTGGGGGGGAGGAGGGGGGAAGCACTGAATGAGTGAGAGTGCTTGTCTTGACTCGCTGAGGGACACACACATTCACCTCACGCACTCCGAACTCACAGCAAGAGATGCCTTTTAGGAGGTACATTCACTCACTGTTGAGAGAGAGAGAGAGAGAGAGAGAGAGAGAGAAGAGTGTATGCAAGAAAACACACTAGGGGGACGCACGACCCCCTGGAGGAGAGACTCTGAAACCTTGTGGTAGGGAGAGGGGAGGAAGGGGACGCGTTTGCGTCGAGCACTCAGGGTGTGACTAATAGAGAGAGAGGGAGGGAGGGAGGAGAGAGGGGGGAAGGGAGAGAGAGAGAGAGAGCTCAGGCCCTCTCACCGGGCGCCACACACTTGACCACCTGGAGTTGTTCGGGCGAAGTCCTCGACGGATAATACCTGGTAATGACTCCTCATCCCCACCCACTCCCTCACATTAAGTTGACGAGGCACTACTCAAGTTCTCCCTGGGTGCCAGCTGTCGGTATCAAGCTGGTGTTGACGTGTGGGAGGAGGAGGAGGACGACGACACCCCTCCCCTTATCTCCCCTTCCCTCCCCAACAGAGCCAGCTGTTGTGTCCCAGCTGGTGTGGACGTGTGGAAGGAAGTCTTGGGCCTCGGTTGAGAAAAATAGTGAAATGCGAGCAGCTGTTCCCGTAGGCTGTGTGGCATTTGCTCACGGTCCCGTGTGGACGTGCCAGTGGATCTAGTAGTATATGGCACCTCGATGTGAGTGCTTCGCCGTCTGTCTCCCTCTGTCTGTGTCTGTCAGCCTCTGATTGCATCTAAAGTGTCTGTCTACTAGCCTGTCAATTAATCTAATTAATCAGAAGGGTCGTTGACCTGTCGTCGAGTTAGACAGAGAACTGTTTAAGGCGTAGCTAGTTAGAGTACGTGTAGTGAGACGACCAGGCCTTCTATGTGTCCTTGCTTTCCTGTGAATCGTCCGTATATGTTGGAGCCAGGGGGATGGTATTCACCACAAAGATGACACGACGACCCCAGGCTATGATACCCTGACCTTTGCCTGACCCTTACAAAAGATCATGCAGTCGTGCTTACGTGAGAAATCCCATGGTGCGAGGTTTGGTCTGATGGCTGCTGCCTCCCTTGATGATATATTGTTGTGAGTGTTTGCGGACACCAAGCGAGTCGGTCTTCCCTCCCCTCCTCCTCGGCCCTGGAAAGGCCTCCAGCTCTCCACAAGTTAGACCAGACCCCCCCCTCACACAAGTTATCCCCAGCGAAGTTAGCGAGTCATGTGTGTTGGCGTGTGCCGACGTCGAAGAGGGGGGGAGGTAGGTCGCCGCGTCCCGCGCCCTTCGCACGACTCTTGGCGAATCATTCATTAGATTATCATCAGCGGAAAGTTGAATTACTTCCTCAACTTGTTTATCCTTGCCTTTACGGCTGGTGGCAGCCTTACAACAGCAGCTGTGCGTCGGGACCTCCTGTCAGTCTGTGTGTGTGTGTGTGTGTGTTGGTCGGCTGTCTATTATTTGACGTCTTCACAGCTCACTGAAAAAGTCAGGAAGAGCCTGGCTAACCTCCTGTGGTTATGAGGAACCCATCACCTCCATCAGGGGCAGGGAGACCGTATCCTGTCTATGACAGTTGGGCTGCGCCTCACGACCCGTCAGGTCATCCATCATTGAGGGGCCTTTCCACTCTCTAGAACTAGGACTACCTGGTCACACTAGTGGCAATTCACTCCTCAGAATATTTCGGTTTAGTAAAGGCGGTAGTTGGTTCTTGCCTTGTTTATGGGGGGTGGGGGGCAATACATTCGCCTCTCCCTCAGTTGACAGAGTTAAACACACACGCACGTTATTACTGCGTGGCAGCTCGACGAGGGAGGGAGGATCGTTGTCATATCTTCAGCAGCAACGCAGCTCAGCTTTGGACCGTGATGTCCCGCCCGGCATTTACCACCTGACCCCCTTTTAAAAAGGCAGGATTTCCGCCGTCCTCCAGAACTCTGTTTATTTTCTTTTTGTATTTTCTTTCTCTTTATTTCTGTCTTTTCGTTTCTTGTTCCCCATTTACGGCCTGACCTCCAATAGGACAAGTTTATGTCCGAAAACCGAAGCATTCATTGAAGACAAACGGCTCCTGGTTGTCATGTTTGTTCACCTTCGGATCAGCTTCTCACCTTCACAGCCAGCAGCCCTGGTCAGGCTGCTGCCTGCGTCCCCTTCAGGAGGTTCCCTCGCCACCCTCGGCAGCATCTCTCTGCTTGGTTACCCCCTCCTACAGGTTGGTAATGGGAAATAGATTCATATTTTCCACGTTGCGACTCTCTCCCTTCTGTGATAGGTTTTGAGATTGCTGCCATTCCCGCTGGCCGAGGGCCCTCCCCTCCTCGTCCACTGCCGGCCGAGGGCCCTCCCCTCCTCGTCCTCTGCCTGCCGAGGGCCCTGCCACACTCGTCCACTGCCGGCCGAGGGCCCAACTCTCGTATTCTTCGCCCTGCCATGACCCCAGAAGTCCTCCTTCCTACCCTGCCCCCCCCCCAGAAGTCCTTCCCCCGTCCCTTCCCCCCCAGAAGTTCTCTTTCCCTTCCGTTTCCAGAGGTCCTCCTCCTTACACTGCCCCCCCAAGAAGTCCTCCCTCCGTCCCTGTCTCTACCCCCTTAGAAATCCACCTCCTCCTCCTCGCCCCATCCCCTGAAACCCCTTTGCTCCCCTCCCCCTCTTCCACTCTCCACCCATCTCCTCCCATCATTTCTTTATCTCGACAATTCATTATCTATTCTCTTCCCCCATTACTCTCCATCGTCTCCCCCCCGTATTGCCTCTTATCCACATCATTTCTTATTGTGTTCCTCTTCCTCCTCATTCGGCGAGGTTCCCCTTATCATGCTTTATGGTCTCATTATTTATTTAACTCCGCATCTCCTCCCTCCGGGATTTACCTACCGTCTGGCCTCTCTTTACTTGACCCTCGCTTTAGTTATTCTTTA
Organism: Panulirus argus; assembly: GCA_038088735.1. Taxonomy (NCBI): domain Eukaryota; kingdom Metazoa; phylum Arthropoda; class Malacostraca; order Decapoda; family Palinuridae; genus Panulirus; species Panulirus argus. The sequence continues at coordinate 18,282 of JAYMFT010164686.1, read as the reverse complement.
TCGTCTTTGCCCCCTCATTTATCGCCTTGTATCTCTCTCTCTCTCTCTCTCTCTTTCAATCTGTCCCCTTCTGTTTTCCTTCCCACGACGTATTTCCAGCTGTTCGTCATTCACTTCTTCCGTCTGAACTGTTCCGATTCTCCTTCCTGTTTGAGTTGGCTTATCTGGTATGCGTTAATCCTCTGTTTCTTTATTTTCCGTCTCTCTCTCTCTCTTTTTTTTTTATGCTGCTTTCACCCCGTGACCTCTCCCGCCCCTTCACATCGTCTCTTCATTCGTTACATCCGTGTCTCTCTTGCCTCATCCGTGCCCGACTTCCTTCATTCATCCTTTCCCCCTCTTCTTTCATCGTTGCCCTGACTTCTTTCATCCTTGTGCCCTCACAAGGCCCCTTCCCTAGTTGCATCATCCTCCTGTCCTATCCCGCCAGTGCCGGGCAAGACTGGGGGTACTGGTCATCCCGCCAGTGCCGCCGAGCCACGTCCCTCCCGACCGCCCTGGTCTCTGGCTGCGACAGATGACGCGTCGCAAAGTGATCTGACAGTCATTACTCGTCCTACACCCAGGCGGAGGGGGACCGTCCTCTCCTAGCGGAGGGGACCGTCCTCTCCTGGTGGAGGGGGACCTTCCTTTCCTGACGGAGGGGACCGTCCTCTCCTGGCGGAGGGGGACCGTCCTCTCCTGGCGGAGGGGGACCGTCCTTTCCCGGCGGAGGGGACCGTCGTGTCCTGTCCTGGCGAAGGGGAACCGTTGTACCGTAGCGCCTGTGACGCAATTTTTTCGGTTTAGAGCAGAGTGGGTGACGACTGTAACGCCACGTTTGACGCCCTGCGTAAAGTTGTAACAGGGTGGGTGACAGCTGATGTTACACCACCTGTGACGCCCTGTGTGTTTTGGGATGTATCTGACATTGTGACGGCTGGCGTTACGGCACCTGTCACGCCCTGGCTGTCCAGGAACAGTGTGCGGGTGGGAGTGGTGAGGGCGGCGTAAGAGAAGGCCAGCAATTACCGATGATAAAGGTTTGTAGTTACTGTTTAATTGTTATGCAAATGAAGGGGTGAATATTTGCCGTAATAAATTCTTTGGACTTTCGTTTGTGCTTAGTGACTGGCCTGACTGTGGCTGGTGGAGGTACTAGCCAAGCTAACTGGTGACTGTTGGAGGCACTAGCTTACCTGACAGGTGATGGTACTCGCCCAGCTGACTGGTGATGGTAATCGCCCAGCTGACTGGTGACTGTTGGAGGCACCAGCCTAGCTAACTGGTGACTGGTGGAAGCACCAGCCTGGCTGACTGCTGAAAGATTTCCAGTGGTTCTGGTGTTCCAGTGGTCCTGGTGTTCGTGGTCCAGGTGTTCCAGTGGTCCAGGTGTTCCATTGGCCCAGGTGTTCCAGTGGTCCAGGTGTTCCATTGGTCCTGGTGTTCCAGTGGTCTTGGTGTTCCAGTAATCCTGGTGTTCCAATGGTTCTGGTGTTCCATTGGTCCAGGTGTTCCATTGGTCCAGGTGTTCCAGTGGTCCAGGCGTTCCACTGGTCCTGGTGTTCCACTGCTCCAGGTGTTCCAGTGGTCTAGGCGTTCCAGTGGTCCTGGTGTTCCAGTGGTCCTGGTGTTCCAGTGGTCTTAGTGGTGTATTGGCCCTTTCGCCTCAGCCTGTCTGAGGCCAGAAGAGAACCCCCAGTGGTCTACCTTCAGACCTTCAGGCCAGTGAAGAGTAATCGAAGTCATTTTTACCCCGAGGATCCACGATTAATCACTTTAGACACAAGTTGATTAACAGAGGCCGAAGGGGACGACCCCCCCCCAAGGGATGCATTAATCACGCTGCAGTTGTTTTATAGTCGTATTGATCGCCCCTTGATCAATATTGGCCGCCATCGGTCTCTTGGTACCGGGAGTTGGTCTCGTTGCTGATTTTTTTTTATAGTGCCATCTTGTGGTCTGGTCAGAGGCCGGGCTGTCGTACTCTAGGATCGAACCGTCGTAGTTAAATGTGTTATTACGTTTGATGTTAAATATGTTGATATTACGTTTGATGTTGAATTTGTTAAATGCTACATTTGATGCTATGTTGATTATTACGTTTGAAGTTGGATATGTTGATAATTGAGCTTGATGTTTAATGTTAATTATTGCGTTTGGTGTTAAATATGTTAATTATTACGTTGGATGTTAAATATGTTAGTTATTACGTTTGATGTTAGATATGTTATTACGTTTGAAGTTAGATATAGAAATGATTGTGTTTCATGTTAGATATTTTGATTGTAACGTTTGCTGATGTGTTGATGATTATGCATGATGTTAGATATGTTAATGACGGAGATCTTGGGAGAAGGTAGCTCAAGAGAGCACCTCTGGTCACCAGGAGACGTAAAGGCTTTAAAGAAGGGGTGGTGGTTGGTTACGTTGCTGAACGTGTGACGTACAGGAATATACCCACTCCGGTACGCAGCTGTGTGTGTGTGTGTACACAGCCATTTCATGAGACAGGATCCAGTTGCCTCAAACGAGGCTAAGGATTGTAACTATCTTCCCCCTCCCCACCCTTTAGGAAGACAAAAATAAAAAAATCTGGGCCCTAGTAGAGTCATTTGCTTATAACTTGACCTCTCGTATGAGGCTAGCTTTCTCCCAGGTCACATGACCTGACGTGACCTGTGGACTGTGGTCGAGTTCATTGAAGCACCGAAGCTCCTGAGCTAGAAAGTAGTTGGTCACTGTTCATTTAATGTTTTTTTCTTTTTCATTCCCCTTCTTTTCAATTTTCCCCTCGCCCCCTCTCTCTCCCCTCACTGTTTCCCCTTCGCTGCTTCCCCATTTCCCGCGCCCTCGGAAGACCCCTATTACATGGGTGGCTTAATTGGTTCGCGGTTAGAGTCCGGCCAAGGTTGTGGTTGTGGTCTGTGAACGAACCCGTGTATGCATGTATGTCACCCAGATGCCTTCCTGTACTCTCTCCCTAATGTTGCTATTTACAATTGTCCAGTGGCTGTTACCCCCAACCCCACGTCACCCCCACCTGACCCCACGTCACTCCCACCTGACCCCACGTCACCCTCACTTGACCCCGCGTCACCCCCACTTGACACCACGTCACCCCACTAGACCCCACTTGACCCCACGTCACCCCACTTGGCCCCACGTCATCCAGCTTGGCCCCACGTCACTCCAGTTAGCCCCACGTCACCCCCCACTAGTCCCCACGTCACCCCAGGTGTAGGGAGGTCGTCCGGTAATAGAGAAAACGCGCCCGTCTGTTCAAAAAATGAAAGCTGATGTCCAAATTGATTATGAGACCAGTGGGTTGGTCTGGGAGCTGACGCAGTTGATGTGGTTGGTCTGCAGTCAGGACCTGAAAGAACGAACCAACCTCCCCCCCACCCCTCCCCCTGGTTGGCTACGTAACCATGGCAACACCCAGAGACCAGACCGGAATTACAGTTTTTCACGGAGATGAGAGACAGACAGATATTAACAGAAGGAAAAACAAAATTGGACGAATTTTGTGAAATTTATTTTGTAGTTAGACAGGTCGGTACAGACGACCACTTGAATGGTGTTATGTAGTGGATAAATGGAGAACGCTTTTGGGAAGACGGGCAGCTGGACTAAGGCTCAGAGCAGCACCAGCTGTGTATTGACAGGGCGGGAGAGGGACGGCTGATCCAGCTGGGGTTGTGCAGCTGGCTCACAGCTGAGCCAATGTAAGACTCGGGGGAATTACGGAAAGATTCTTGAAAAACGAGAGAAAAATGTATGGCTTTGTAGAATAACAAGTATGAGAAATGTTGATTGTTTCGGACCACTAGGGAGGACCGTGGTGTGTTACGGACCACCAGGGTGAACGTAGTGCGTTATGAACCGCAAGGGGAAAGGTGGTATGTTACGGACCTCTAGGGGGACTGTGTTATGTTACGGACCACCAAGGGGACCGAGGTATGTTACATGGAAACTAGATACTCCAACATTCACGTGTAAATTCAGTGTATCTCCCACTGTATTATCACAAACCATCATTTCTCCGCTTACACTATCACTCATCATCATCATCAAGTTCACCACAGAGGGCGACTCCACCAGACTCATCTTCACTACACCCACTGTACCGCTGGCCTTTTCACCAGACCCTTACTCATCTTCATTACGCTCTTATCTTCCCTACATCTTCATTACAGCGCCATCTGTATTAACGCTTTCAATTCCGCTGGCCTACGACCTGAACACCTCACGGGTCAGGCTAAAAGGTCATCTTTGCACCCCCCCCCCCTCCAACCCTGTACGCCACGAGCCTTAGTTAAAATGCGTTTGACCAGACCGCTTTACAAAGGAAGGTCAAACGCATCTTCACTGTCACGCCAGAAGCTTAGTAATCATCACTAAAAAGAAGAACAAGAATTATAAGTGATACGAAAATAAGGAACAGCAGAAAAACAAATGTGGTTCCCCTTCGTATGGAGGCAGTAGGCAAGACATAACGTACAGACCTTGGAGAAAAAAAATTATCTTGCTACAGTCCCTCTGGGGAGGGCAGAAGCAAGCCCACGTCGGCCCCAGGAGGAGGAGGGGAGAAGGGGAGGGAGGGGGGCGTAATTAACAGGAAATGAGAGCGGAACAGGAGGGGAAGAGGCGGCGGAGGGGGTTGTGGAGGGGGGAGGGAGGGAGAAGGGGAGAGGGAGGGAAGAGGGGAGTTGGTGAAGACGACGACCGACCCCCCCCCCTCGTCCCCATGTGTCGGAGTAATGTATGAGGCCAGACCGTCCGCGGCGGAGATGATGATGATGTCTGTCTGTCTGACTGTCTGACCACGCGCCGCCGCTGCGCTAAAACCACCCTGGCCACTGCCGCTGGACTCCCTCCCTTACTCATTCACTCACTCACTCGGGAGCCACATCATCCCTCCCGCCTGGTTCACCTGCTCTCTCTCCCCTCACCACACACACACACACACACTCCTCCTACTGCGGAGGTGGTGCAGCAGTTGGTGTGAGGGGAAATTGTGGGGGAGAGAGAGAGAGAGAGAGAGAGAGGGAGCGTGTGCCAGGGGAGAAAGCCAGGCATTGTCAGTCTCTTTTTCTCTCGTAAGGAGAGAGAGAGAGAGAGAGAGAGAGAGAGAGAGAGAGGGGCGGGCAAGAAGCGGCCCCTCCCTCCTCCCCTCTCCCTTTGGAGGCATGACGGCCGGAGAGAAAGAATGCTTGGGCTTCTCATCTCATTTTGTCATCTCTTGTCTCCTTGGGTCTCGTCATCTCTCGTGTAAGGAAATGGGAGAGGAGGAAGGGGGGGGGGGAGAGAGGGGCGTGCCTGGGGAGAAAGAGCGAGACCTGTCTTGTCTCTCCTCTAAGCGGAGAGGCAAGGAACAAACACCCAACCCTGTCTCTTTAGGAAACATGTTTAAATTGCAGTGGTCTGATTATTATTATTATTTTGTGTGTGTGTGTGTGTGTGTTATCACTCCACGATCTGACACATATCGGCAACCTTCGTAGATCTGTGAGTCTTTGAAAAAGACTCTTTTTTTCCTCTTTGTCCTCATTGGTGTCCAGGATCTTATCATAGACGATGGAGCGGTTGAAGATGAATCTGAACACTTCCGGGAATGGGGACAGTGCTGGGCGACGTGCCTTAACGCCGTGAGCACGACTTTGTTATGTATACGACCCTTGGACATCACGGCGCGACCCTCGGGGTATATCAGATAGGCCTGGCCCACTTCACACTTTTAACCCTGCGGACATCATACCTCAGAAATCGTACTCAAGGGTCGTACCGACTTAGTCAGGGTTCGTACCGTCTTAGCAAGGGGTCGTATCGTCTTAGTCAGGGGTTGCACCGTCGTACTCAGAGGGTCGTACTCAAGGGTAGTACCGTCGTGCTCAGGGGTCGTATCGTCGTACTCAGGGGGTCGTACAGTCGTACTCAAGGGTAGGACCGTCGTGCTCAGGGGGTCGTATCGTCGTACTCAGGGGGTCGTACGGTCGTACTCACGGATCGTACACCGTCGTATTAGGTCTAACAAAGAGTTCCTCTCACCACTCGTCACCAGCATAACTTGTTGGTCGATGACCATTTCTTCAAGGGAACAATTTTATCTCCCACCACGGATTATAATGCTCTCTGATCGCCGCGTTGATCCGAGTTGATTAACTTGCGGTAGCACCCCGGTTAAGGCCTGCTCCGGGGGAATACAGAGAGAGTAATCACAGTTCTAATGTTGTCGGGAGGGAGCCTTGTGTGCGCGCGTGTGTAAAGTTGTGCGTTTCTTGAAGGAAAGTTTGGACGGCTCTGTGGGCACAGGCTGAGTGTGTTAGAGGTTGGGGGGGGGGGCAGTGTGTGTTAATGGATGAAGTTATGGTAGTGTGTGTTAACGGACGGTGTTATGTTGGGAGTGAGTTGGTAGACGAAGTTATGGTGCAGCGTGTTAGGAGATGAAGTTATGATGAAGTGCGTTTCTTGAAGAAGTTATTGTGGAGTATGTTAGTGGACTTAGTTACAGTAGAGTGTGTTAGTAGACGAAGTTATGTTGGAGTGTGTTTGTAGATGAAGTTATGATGAAGTGCGTTTGTGGACGAAGTTATCGTGGAGTGTGTTAGTGCACTTAGTTATGGTAGAGTGCGTTGGTGGCCGAAGTTAAGGTGGAGTGCGCTAGTGTGGGAGTGTGTGTGTGTGGGGGGGGGGGGAGAAGCGGAGTACGTAAGCTGTGGGATTGTGTGGAGCACTGAAGGTAAACTTGTATTGGAGAGCGATACTGTGAACTCTTAACTCCAAGGAAGGGAAGGGAGAGAGGCGCGCGCGCTCGAAACAAAGTTCGGTGAAATAGAGACATAAAGCTGAACTCCCTGACACAATGAAGTGCTCTGAGTGAGAGACTCCTCTCCGCGGGTGCAGGCAGAGCCATACGGGACTCCACTCGTAAGGAGGTGAGAGTCGAGAGTCGTGGCTCTAAAGGAAGGACGCTGAACCCTGGAAGCTGTTTTGCAAGCGAAGACGCGGGCGGAGCTCCGAAGCAGTGAGTCGAGTGGCGGGGTTAATTTTAGCTTTTGTGAATGAAATGTCTAGAAAAAAAAAAAAAGATATTAATGCTGGGATTCCGAGTAGGTAATTAGCGAGGAATGTGGTGTGTGACAAGGGAGTGCAGGCAGCTGTCTCATTTGTATTACATTTTTTATCCTCTTGAGCACGAGTCAACGCCAAGCCCCGCCACCCCACTTGAGCATGACTGGATCTCCCGTGGGCATTACAAATGTGACCCTTTGGGCACAATTGCCTGGCCGTGGACTTAACACCGCCCTTGATTAAGGGGGTAAGGCTAGAACCGTTCTGTCCAAGTGTGAAATCGCCGTCTTCAAGGGTCCTGTCAACTTGCTGAAGGGCCTCACCGTCGTGCTTAGGAGTCGTATATTCGTGCGTAAGGGCCTTTACCATCACTCTTAATGAGATCATGGCAACCATTACTAAAACAGCTTTTGTTTGATTAATAATTGTTTATAAAAAGACAGGAACTGATCCTCACGGTGTTGCCTGAGGAGCATGATTTAGTGGAAGTGGTTGCTGAATATGCGGCTTAGGAGGACACTTAAAGGGCGAACAGAGGAAAAGAATAACTTGGATATAATCCCTGTATCTCAGCGGTGTTGGATCTTGACTTTTAAGAGCATAAACTAGAAACAAGAGGTTTCGGAACCTGCACCAGTGCTGTAGATGGTTCTTCGTCATCTATGAAGGAGGTATCGGAACACGGACGCCATTGGCTGATGAGGCAGAAATGACAACGTGGGAGAAAGAAAATGTATGGCTCTGTAAATGTCAAAATGCAAAAGAGACGAAAGATATGTGCTGCAGAGGACATACAGGTGTCACAGTAGACATACAGATCTTGAAAGGTATGAGAATGCAAGAAATGAGCACCCCGCATGGAGGGAGGAAGACAAAAACTTTTTTAAAGGAATTTTCTGGACAAGGCAGAGGAGAATCCAAAACTTTACCATTAAGAATTCATTAGGAGTAAATTGTCTGCGAGAGAACAGCTGTTCAGAGCTGGGGGATTCCGAGAAAAGAAATACTGTGGCTGATGTGCAAATTTACGAGGAAGTCAGGAATTTTTAGGATTTTTTTTTTTCACAGTGGAGGACGCACTATAGAAGCCCGCACACCAGGTGGTTGGACTGGGATAATAAGTCTTGAAGACCAATGAAACACCAGGAAGAAGAGACATGACTGAAATATTAAAAAGCCAAGACCCGTACTTGGTTCATGGCTCAGGTAAAGTCTCATCTATTATATGGTGGAGGGACAGCCCGCCTGAAATGTTTAGTACGTCGATAGGGCAAGGACTGGAAGTGGGCAATTATTGTGCCAGTCTTTAAGAGAGATGTAGAAATTGTGGTGAGCTACAAACCAGTCGCCCAATATTTCTGTTAATTTGGAAACAAGAAAGAAAGGTAATCGGAAAGGATAATAGATGAGTACCCACAGAAGACAAACCACTTAAGAGGCAAGATGGAATTAGGGAAAGGAGGTTGCTTTTTAACGAACTTCTCGTATATCTATCTTCCAAAGTGAGGTCCATTTTAGATAAAGGAGACCATGTTTTTTCTGGAGTGCCGGAAAGCATTTGACACTACCTCACAAGACGTTACAGAAGCAAATAGATCACCAAGCAGGAATAGGAGGAAGACTCCTTCACTGGAGAGAAGATCACCTTCGTACAAGGTATTAAAAGCACAAGTTAAGTACATTTTCGAAATGGGGTCACATGTGGCGTGCCGCAGGGGTCAGTCTTGGGACCGCTGCTCTTATTCGTCCTTATAAATGACCTATCGGAAGAATTGGACACGTACATGAACATTTTTGCGGATGATACTAAAGTCATGAGAAAAGTAAAGAATGAATAGGCATGCATCTGTTTAAAAGGGAACATAGACAAAGTCCGAAGTTTAAAATGAGAGGATCCAGAAGAGAGCAACAAAGACAATACCTGATTTAAGAGAGGCTGGAGATCGCCGAGTTGCCCAACCTGGAGGAGAGAAGAGTATGGGTAGACCTGATCATAACCTTCAAGTCTCCAAATCAGCTGGATGGCACTGACAGCGATCATTTCTTCGTGAAATGTGGTGACAGCTACCATAGGGCATAGCAAGACGTTAAGAAAAAATCCTTTTAGAAAGCGATGTCGGGGAAGTGTTGCTTCAGCAGCAGGCAAGTGGACGATTGGAGCAAGCCATGGGACGACCCGGTGAATGCTGGCAACATACAGAAGTTTGATGAACTGAACGATATTATCTAAATTTAAAAGGGATGTGGACCCCACGAGTGTGAGGCTCTGTACCCCTACTTTACATGTCTGTTATTATAAGCAAATTTCAAAAGAGTGAGAGAGAGACGTAAATCGAAGTGACTATTTGTAAGTGGGTTGGGGCAATCACTGTTGTTATACTTTATCTTTGAATATGACTTGGTAAGGTGCCAGACCCAGCTGTGGGGGTAGAAGACCTTCCAAATCATCGTAAGGTATACGTAACGTAAGGTGATAGACCCAGCTGTGGGGGATAGAAGACCTCCCAAACCATCGTAAGGTATACGTAAGGTAAGGGAAGGTGCCAGACCCAGCTGTAGGGGATAGAAGACCTCCCAAACCATCGTAAGATATACATAAGGTAAGGTGCCAGACCCAGCTGTGGTGGGTAGAAGACTTTCCAAACCATCGTAATGTATGCTTAAGGTAAGGTAAGGTCCCAGACCCAGCTGTGAGGGGTGGAGACGAGCCTCGGTAGCCATTGTAAGGTAAGATCATTAGGGCAGAGCGAAGCTGAGAAGGTCAGGGCCGGGATAGACTCAGGGCCTAAGGGATGTAGGGGGGGAAAGGAGGATTACGCTCCGGCCCTGATGACGGCCGATGATGGAGAGATGATTAGTACCGGCAGCCTGATTGGCATCGACAGACCTGATTGCCTCTCAAATGATTGGTTATTACTTAGTTTACGGGGGGTGGGGGGGGCAGGGAGGGTGGCAAGACTAGAGGACGGCTGTGTGTACGGGGGTAGAATGGGTGGTAAGCCTAGGACGGACGTGTGTACGGGGGCAGGGTAGTGTACGGGGGGTCGGATAGTGTACGGGGGCATGGGTAGTGTACGGGGAAGGGTAGTGTAGTGGACAAGGACAGTGTACAGGGGCAGGGTAGTGTACGGGGGTTCGATAATGCAGTGGAGCAGGATAGTGTATGGGGGTCCAAAAATGTAAGGGGGTAGGATAGTGTATAGGGGCCCTGTAATGTAGGGGGCAGGATAGTGTATGGGGGCCCAATAATATAAGGGATGCAGGATAGTGTATGGGCGCTCAATAATATAAGGGATGCAGGGTAGTGTATGGGGGCCCAATGATATAAGGGGTGCAGGATTGTGTATGGGGGCCCAATAATGTAGGGGGGCAGGGCAGTGTACGGGGGGCAGGAGAGTGTATGAGGGCATGGTAGTGTATGGGAGCCCAGTAATGTAGGGGGGCAGGATAGTGTTTGGGGGTTGAGTAGTGTATGGGAGCCCAGTAATGTAAGGATGCAGGACAGTGTATGGGGGCTGGGTAGCGTAGTAGCAACAGCAAACAACAGTTCACTTGAACTATAAATAGCTTATTGAATGTAGGACCAGCAGCAATGGACGCTTTATAATTAATTCATTTAGCATAATTTAACACAACGCTTCTTCAGATTCAGCTGTAAAACTGAATGGCTTATTCGTCTGTGTGTGTGTGTGTACGTGTGTGTACAAGTCATGATTTATGTAGATTAATATTACTCAATTATTTAGACAAACTCTCTGATTAGATTTTGGGATCAATGGTGAGTAACATTGGTTTTTGTAAGGGGGGGAGGGGGTCCGGGCAGAGACCCATCCCTCCCCCCCCCCCCAGCACACCTCTAACTCAGCTGTACCCCTCCACCCCCACTCCCCCCCCCCCCTTTCCAACTGTATTGGCCTGTTAATGTTGGTAAGAGCGTTTTCCAGCGGGCATATCAACGGCTAATCACACGTTCCTGTAATGACGCATCGATCAGGCTTTCCCCCCCACCCCCCCACCCCACCCCCAAGGGACAAGGCAGTGCTAGGCTCATAATGAGGATTGAAAAGGCTCTTTTGCCCATGCCTTGCTGAGGGATTTCCTTCCCTAGTGTTTGAACGTGATATTTCTTTTTTTTTTTCTCTTGGCTTTTTTTTAGTTGGTCGCACTTGGGCTACCAGATTGGTACTTGTGTATATGGCCTACAGGTACGCCTTTTAACGTGGTACGCCTTGGCATTGGTACCTGCCGTGTGCCGTGCAGTCATGGCAACGCTGGTGACTACATTCGTACTCGTGATTTGTGGCAATGCTGGCGATCGCGCCGTCATCAGTTTTCTGAAGACTTGACAACTCTTCCAGCCTAACGTAGCAACCACCTTCCTTCGCGTTGTCATTGGAGGTCTTCTGTTTGGTCTTTGGTCTATCAAGTTGTTCGGAGCCGCGACTCGTAGGTCCAACACCTAAAAGCCACAACTTGGCTGGTGTGATAAACTTTGTAAATACTTATCCAGGTCCTTCTTAAGTATATCTACTGTAAACACCAGTGTTTTCTGATAGCTGAAGGCGATGCTTTGAGTAATCGATGGAACCCGAACAATGAAGGTGATTTCTTTTGTCCTTGCTGCACCTTTTGATCTCATTGGTCATATTTTATAGTGCCTTCCACGCCTGTCGTGTAAGTACTGAATAATTTCTGAGTGTAGTCTGGGAGCCTTGCCTTGTCGGATTATCCGGTTGTGAATTACGACACAACGTCACGTCTTCCATCTGGGCGAGTTGGTGCCACATCGGCGTTTTAAGTCGTCCTCAGTAATTCAGGTCCCTGATGGCGCCAGTACGAGCTGTAAAGGATTTTTAGACGCCCACTCTGTCTGCAGCTTCACCCACCTTGAAACGCAATGTTTAGCAATCAGCAGTATTTTATTTCAAGGAGTAATAGTGTCTGGAAGAGCGTCAGCACTAGCCGGACCTCCCTTATCTTGAAGGTTCGTAAGATCCAGCCTACCATCTGGTTTATGAAAGTGACGATTATTCCTCTGTTGTGTTGGCCTAAGTTAAAGTCGTCAGGTTTGATTATTCCTGAGGTCTTTAACATTATTCAGTCGTGATTTGATAGTGTCTGTATCTGTATGGATTTTTTTTTTTTTTTTTTTCACGCCACACAGGAGGAAGCAAAGCATTCCCAATAAAAACTACGGGCCAGCAGCCCAAACACCGCGCATTATTTAGGTTTTCGAGAGGGCCCTGATATATGAAGTGGCTGCCATCATGTTGTCACATGATCTACATAACCTATCATCGTGTTATCACATGATCTACATAACTTAGGAGCTTCTGCAGCAGGATTATCAGGCTCTGTCATTTGCTCTAGATAAATTGATAGAGATACTGGAGAACGAAGACGCTAATGATGTGATATAAACCGACTTTGCAAAAGCCCTTGATAAAAGTTTCTCATGGTGTTATAGCACGCAAAATGAGTAAAATGGAAAGAGAGAGAAAATTAGAGGATGGCTGTACAGCTTCCTAACCAACAGATCGTAACACATTGTTGTAAATTAACCGAAATATTTCATAGTTTCGTATCCCATGCAGATGATAGTTGAGTGCATCTCAAAATCATAACAAAAGAGGGAAAGGGGCTACAAATTGACATACAGAATGTCCTTTGCTGGGCCTTCGTAAGCTCCATGCTACTTCATGATGAGGCGAGTGGAGAAATAGAGAGACCCAGACACCATTATATTACGATTGAGCAACGTAAAAGGCCTCGAAGTAATAAAATGCAAAACGGCCTAACCTTCACCTCGACACGTCAACAGTCGGCGACCCGAAATGAGGAGAAGTTGGACCTTGCAGACCCTGGAAACAAGAGAAGAGAGAACCATTATGACACCTTTCAAGTCACTGACATTCACGCGCTAATATCACATTTCAGGGAGGACGGAACTGCAGTTAGGAAGTGTTGTGGAGATCTTTCATGGCCCTTACTGACGCGGTGAAGGATCTGGGTTATTGAAAACGACTAGAATTACATTAAATCGCATTAAGCTATACTTTCAGGAGCACAGACGGGAGACGCATATCCTAATTTACACTTAGATAATCCTGGAAGACATGGTTCCCGACCCCACCCTCATGATTAGCACGACTGGTATGGAAAGTTATGTGAAACAGGCGCCAAAACACACAACAGTGCGGCAGCCATAGGAGAGAAAACGCCTTTGAACATCCCGGGCCCAAGACTGTTCATCGCCGTTGCCTGCAGCCATCAGAAACTGTGGGATTCACTGTGGAGAAATTTTATTTAAGAAGGCCCCGGGTAAATATTTACACCAGCCAGGCTGTGGTGGCTACATGGCGTGCGGGTCATGGCCTTCAATAGGTCGGTCGACCAACAACCGAATACAAAAGCTTGTACTTAGCCCGAGCTGTAGGGATAGAAGGCTTCCAGAGTTAACCCGAGATACATTACCTATCATACTTGTTCGCTGTTTTCCCGCTTATGCGAGGTAGCGCCAGGAACAGAGGAAAGAATGGCCTCATTTGCTCACATTCTTTCTCTAATTGTCGCGTACAGTGCACCGAAACCAGAGACACAAGCAGGAGCCACAAACCATTCCGTGGTTTCCCTGACCACTTCAAATGCTCCGGTTCAGCCCATATACAGCACGTCGCCCCCTATATATCACAGCGCCCCATTTTGCTCCATTCCTTGCTTGCCTCACATCCTCCTGCACGTTTAGGCCCCGAACACAAAGCGTCATTCACTTTCCTTCCATCTCCTCCATGGTTTTCCCAATCATCTTGTTCCTACCACTTGCGACATGGTGAGGGAGGTTATCCAAAGGTTTTGGAGAGAGGGGCAAGTCTGCAGTTTGTCGATATTGGGAAGGCTAGGGGGATGAGTCAGCTAGCTGATGACACGACGCTTGTGGCAGATTCGAGTGAGAAACTGCAGAGCTTGTTTCTGAGTCTGAAATAGAGTGCGAAAGAGAATTTTGAGGGTAAATTTGAACAAAAGCAAAGTCATTAGGTTTAGCAGTGGAAGGAAAAACTAGCCACGGTGACAATACTTATCCCACCTTCACTTAGAAACCACCCACTCTTCTCCCCTCCTACTCGCACACACGCCCAACTCTCTTAGTAAAAATACTTCTCCCTGTTTTTAGTAGCTTTCTTCACACGACCCTTCACAAAGCGACTCTTATCACCTGTACCATATGCTTGCTCCAGATCCATAAATGCCAAATGCTGATCCTTCTCTTTCTCTGTCTCTCACACACAATTTTCAAAGCAAACACCTGATTCACACATCCGCTTCCACTCCTGAGACAGCACTGTTCTCGTCTCTGTGCGTGCCACCACCCTCTCAATCTCCATTTTCCCATAAAACTTACCAGGTACACTCAACAAACTTAACCTATGTATTTTGAATATTCGCTTTTGTTCCCCTTGCCTTTATACAATGGTTCTGTATATGTTTCCATTTGCTCCCATGTGTTTTCACACCATTAAACTTTTCATTTTTTTTTTTTTTATTCCGTGAGTTTTTCTGAAACTCGCTCACCCCAGTTCTCATATGCCCTCGTTTTCAGCCCCTGCATCTTTTTCTTGACCCTGCCACGTTCTTTTGTATATCTCCCAATCACACGCATTCCTTCCTTACAGTAAAGCCTATACATCTCTCCTCTTTCATTAGCAACTTAAACTTGTTCTTACACCACTGACTTCCCTTTATAAACAGTCCATCTCCAAACTTGTCCTTCCACCACTGACTTGCCTTTATAAACATTCCTCCTCCCACCCTCTACATTCCACACACTTCTCGTGCACATGTAAGCACCTCTTCCCTGAATATCTTCCATTCTTTACCTTAGCATCATTTATTCTCACTTTTAACCATTCTCCATTCATCTGTCCTGGTGTCCTTCATACAAACTTTTCCAATTCCTTCACTTTCACCATCGTCTTCTCACCTACATCATTTCCTTTTTCCTAAAGCCTCTGCAAACCTTCACCTTCACCTCCACCAAGTAATTAACAGTTTCTCTAACTGCCCCTCTGAACACATTCACATCGAGGAGTCTCTCTTTTTCACACACCCATCTATCTCATGGGCTTCGGTGCACAGAGGAAAGTCCTCATCCAGATCAGACCGTAAATGAAGCTGTAGAATTTGTTAAGAAGATAAACGAGTAAGACAGCGAAGAGGAAAAAGTGTAGGAGTTTTGGAGAAATTGGAAAGAAAAAACTGTCTTTTAGAAAGGTGCAAGAGTCATAGTTGTTAAGGAAGACATGAAAGGTTTAGGGATTTAAGAGATACATTGATCTTTTACGTTTGGGTGTCTCACCAGTGGCTGGAGGTGCTCCAAGGGTGGCTGAATTACTGCTTAGATTCTTGGAAGTGCTTGACTGGTGGTGGTGGTCGACTTGTGGTTGGCTGGTGGTGGTGGTGGAAGGAGGTGGTGGAGCGTCACTGGTGAAGGTGGAGCCAGACAGGACGTGGCGCCTGATCCTCCCTGGTAATTACTATCGACCAACAAGTCCAGCAGAGGAGTTAATGATGGCCGAGACTCAAGGCCCGAGTGTGGAGGGCTGGGGTTGGTGGTAGTGGGGCCCGAGTGTGGAGAGCTGGGGTTGGTGGTAGTGGTGATGGTCGGACTCGAGTGTGGTGGTGCTTGGATGGTGGTGGTTCTGTTGGTCCTTGTGATTCTGGTTGTTTAGATGCCAGGATTTTGTTTACTGATATTCAAGGAGAACGTGGGAAGTGTGTGTAATGAGAGACCTGTTGGTCTTCGAGAAGGATATCTCCAGGAAGAAAGTAATATTATCCTAAATTCCTAACCTATATAGATGGAGACTGGATAGTAGAGCAGAAGGCTCTTCCCCACCCACCGCTATAGATGGAGACAGGATAGTAAAGCAGAAGGTTCCTCCCCACCCACCACTATAGATGGAGACAGGATAGTAAAGCAGAAGGCTCCTTCCCATTCACACCTCTATAGATGGAGACAGGACAGTAAAGCAGAAGACTCCACCCCACCCACCACTATAGATGGACACAGGATAGTAAAGCAGAAGGCTCCGGTCCACCCACCATTATAGATGGAGGCACTATAGTAAACCAGGAGGCACCTCCTTATCCACAGTTATGGATGGAGATGGGATAGTAAAACTAGAAATTCCTTCCCGCCCACCATTATGGATGGACAATGGAATAAAGCAGAAATTCCTCCCCACCCATCATTACAGATGGAAATAGGATGATAAAGCAGAAGGTTCCTGCCCACGCACCACTCCTCCCAGCACATCAACTGGCAGGAAAATACCTGTAAAGAAGCAGCATGTAGAAAGTATACTGATGTGGGAATTTTATAGGAAAGAATGAATGGAGGTATTGATGCAATTTCAGCTCCTGGATACCTTTTGGGAGGATATATTTTACGTTATAATATGAAAAAGAACTACAAGCATAAAGGCGTATTGATTGATGGCCCATCATTACAATATTGGTCTGTCCATGTTTTACATGTATTGACAGACTTCCCTTTTAACAATACCAGAGCCATGTTAGTTCTACATCTCCTTTCCCCGTAACATGGTTCCACTATTTCTGGTCATTGTATTTCTATATAACGTGAAATAACTCTTTCTCGATTTATTTTCGAAATTATCAAGTATTCAGAAACTTCTGTCAGGTCTCGGAGTTCAATACTTTCTGAAGAAATGTAAATCTCTTTCTTCATCAGGTCAGTTTCAGAGTGATGGTATTAGATTTTGCTGCTCTTAATTTTTCATCGTCTCTGATATAGTCTGGCAAGCAGAGCTGAACAGCGTATTCAGAATTCTCTCAATATTTCAATTAAGGCCCGGCCTTGATGTGGACTTTTGTCCGTGACTGGAGCCTTTAACTTAAAAAAAGAGGTCCAATCAAGATCTTTTAAGAGTTACTTCCTTTCGTTTTATAGTTTATATTTTAGATGTTAAATATGATTTTTTTTTTCTCTCATTTTACTTCTGTGCAGCTCAGCATTGCTTTGCGTGTTTCAGGCGATCATTCCATGGTCTTTTTCTCCTTGTACTTCAAATTTTGGCTTACATTTTCTTGTGTTTGTTTATCACCAAAATACATTACCTTGCATGTGTATATATATATATGGCCTTTTGCCACACCTTCTCTTTAGTTCACGCTCTTCTTCACTAAATACACCCTCACTTCAGGTCACCCTGATCTTCACTACATTGTTGACGCCTCTGGTCTTGAATAGATTAAATAAATGATAGTAAATAACTGTTTATTAGGTACAGGCAGCCATTCCGCAGAAAATACACAGTTGAGGTATTACAGATATTACAGAACTGGGAGGTCGCGATAGGTTGGTCTTTAACCCAACCCCTGTGGATAAAGTTGAGAGCCATTTTCACTGCACCCTCATCCTCACCAACGCTTCATCTTTGATACAGCCTCATCTTCACTGCACCCTCACCTTCAGTACACCCTCATCTTCAGAACACCCTCACCTTCAATACACCCTCACCTTCAATACACCCTTCAAGCCATTGGCCCCTGATGAGGATTTTTAACTGACCCTTATAGATCAGGTCAAACGCATCTTCGCTGTACCAGAGTTAGGGCATTGATTTTTGGATAGAAGCATTAGAAAGAAGAAGAAGAAGAAGAACAGTGTCTCACATATGGGGAACTTCAAAAAAAAGTATGAGTCTTAGGACCGAACCTTGTGGTACCGATGATCGTCAAGATGAAGTAGTTGACTGCTTCCTCATTTAACACTATTCGTTATATTCTTTCTTTAAGAAAGTTGTAGGTATTTGTGTTTACATGAGTTTACATGTGAAAGACAGACTAAAGGAGACCTGATTGGCCCACGACTGGGTTATCTGTTAGAAAAAGAAAGTAAGTTTAACTTGACAAGGAAATGCAATTTCGCTCAGCAATTATTTAAGCTATAACAAACTTCCTGCTACTGCACATTAACCTTCTACTTGTCCCCGTCACCGCTGTCGTTTTTACAGTTTATTTCTGGCGTTTTCTCAAAGTACACCTGAATTTGTAAAGTATTTTACTAAACTTGCAACTGTGCTTGCTCGTCTTTTCCGTTTCTGTTTGAATACCAAAACTTTTCCTTCTCCATGCTTTGATACATCCAATCCCTAAGAAGGGTGACCGTTCTGACCCCTCTAACTATCGTCCTGTTGCTTTGACATC
>JAYMFT010164675.1:0-12356 GCA_038088735.1 Panulirus argus | reverse complement strand
TATATATATATATATATATATATATATATATATATATATATATATATATATATATATAGCGTTCATGAGATGGCCTTAATTAGGGAATGAGTTGCCCGTGTCGTCTCAGCTATCATAAAATACAAACACACACACACATAAATACATATATACATAATTGCATATTCATAAAAGTAGAGAAATATGAACACTTTCCGGTTACCAAAATACATATGAACATTGAAAATCATACACATGTAACTCCAACTGATATAGGTTGTTATTTATACGATAAATAAAAAATGTTGACTTTAATTAAGACTACGTTTCAGGGCAATAAAAACGTGGTGTGTACACCCCGTCCAAAATCGGACCAGCATGGCCTCTGGGGACAAAACTGAAAAAGCCGACTTACAAATCCAAATACGGACGATATATTTACTCTCCCACAAAAAATATTATCTACGTTTTTAGATATTACTGAGTACACAGAATCGAGGTTACATTATTATTACCATTCATATTATTATTATTATTATTATTATTATTATTATTATTATTATTATTATCATTACTATTACTATTATTATCATTATCAGTACTATTTCACCTTAAATTGGCTTGCAATGCGGCATCTTTAAGCTTAAAGACATAAATTCATTACTACGGCAGGTTTTGTTCCCAGTACACAGTCCTAGATCATCTTCGAATCAAAAACCCCAAGTGAGCCTCCGTCTGGTCTAGAAAATGAGCAACGGTATCCTAGAAATATATATCTTTTCCATTCATCGTTTTCTTTTCCCACGTTTCGGTCTTCTATCTTCTTCACTAAAAACTAACTACTGAATGGTTGGTTAATTGGACTTGAGGCCTATGGACTGCCAGGGTCTTAATATTAAGGCCACCAACCGGAAAATCTTGTTCATATGAAAGTGTTCAGCGTAATTCTAAACTCACGCACGCTCTCGCTGCATACAATATGACCAAATACCATAACTTAAAGCTGGGCAAGAAACGTTTTGACAAGATGTAAAGAGTAGTGGATGACTGGGACAAAATGAGTAATGAAACTGTAAATAAAGGACATCGTACAAAAATATAAAAGATATATGACAGAGTTGAAGAGATGGGGGCCCCACGGCTGCAGAACTCTCTTCCCGTACTGCATAAACAGGACATACGAAAGCAGAAAAAAACAACAACAAACACGTGCTTAACCTCACCAACAGCTCGCTTGTGAGACAGAATGAGGACCTACAGGTTAGTGATGGACGATACCAGTTGGTGCAGTATTGCAATGAGACACCGGAGTCAAGGCAAGTGAGGAGGGCTGGCCACACCAAGCACCTGCTGTAGGTACCTCAGGCGGCAGAAGCCACACTCTACACCCGTCCTGAATCGAAATGTACACAAACAGCTTTAGTATATTCACGAGGAAAAAGTCTTTACTGAAAACTCTGCTGACTTGTCTAATTACGGACGTGCGGACGTGTAAATGATGGGGGCTCAGAAAGACAAGTGATTCAAACGTGGCCTGTTTTTAAGGTCAGGATCCTTCGCATGTAACTGGGTTAGTCTTTCAATAAGTTCCTCCAACTCTCAAAAACTCTGACTTCGAAGCGCTGGGATGCAAGAACATCCCATATACGTCTATGCATGTCATCATTTTAATTTCAGAAGGCATTATTCCCCAGCTCACCGAACATATGCAGCGAACCGTCAAGAAAAACAAACCATTGGAGATCTTGGAAACAAAGATACCAATAAAAAAAATTTCCAAACGTTCGACCATGATTGTAAAAGAAGTTAAGACTGGTTCCCACAACAATACATCAGCCATCGCCTGATGGTACCTGTACACGGCACTCCTGGTCAAACTCCTTTTTTTTTTCTTGATAGACATAAAAAGCTAAGCCCACTTTTGAAGCAGGAAATACACCACTACTGTTTTAGCACAGGGAAGGGAGGGTAGTGCAGTCACTACTCTGTGGCCGTGAGGTTGGGCCAGTAGCTCTGCCATTACTGTATGGGTGTCAGGCAGGTCATCAGCGGAGCCAATCGTGTATAGGTGTAAGGCAAAGGTCAGAAGTGTTGCCAGTACTATATGGGGTGAGGCAGGTCAGCAGTGTTGCCACTAGTGTATGGGGTGAGGCAGTCAGCAGTGTTGCCACTACTATATGGGGTGAGGTAGGTCAGCAGCGTTGACACTCAGGCATGGGTGAGAGTTAGTTAGTAGTGTTGCCACTTACGTAAGGGGACAAGGAAAGCCGATAGAGGTTTCTATCTTCAATACAGGAAAAAAAATAATACAATTATGATAACGAGACTGAGGTGACTGTCGCTCACACCTTAAAAAAAAAATATATATATGCTTAACCCCAACGAGACAAATCTAAAAAATCTATAGAACTGCATTTACCGAGCCTGTCACATCTCTCCAAGATCCTGTAGTAAACTGAGTCGCTCACTAAAGGTACCGGTAACAGGTAGAGAGAGAGAGAAAAAAAAATAATATACGAGTCTAGTTACATCAAAATTATACAGTAAAGAAAACGAAAGAACATGGGAAACTATTCTTATCACCCCAGAAAGTTAGTTTCCATGTTGCCTGGTTCATTATTTAAGCTTTAGGCCTATCAAGTAACTGCCAGGGTCACTGAGGCCGCCACCCGTCGAGCTACATTCACAAACCGAAAATCTTTACAGTTAGCTTTCAGGTTTTAAAGGAAATCTTTATAATCAAATACACTCTCATTATGCAAGAGGCCTACGTGTTTCCATGTAAAAGTTATTGTTAAGCAAAGTAATGGTGAAAATAGTGTGTGTAGAGCCTTAATCAAATGATTACATAATTCAATTACATAAACAGGTGATATTTAAATAATTGTTTGTAATCACATAAACGAGTGGTTTAAATAAGTGTTCATAAGTGTTTTACCTCGAACAAAGACCTAAAAATCGTACTGCACTTTACTCTTATCTTAACAAGGTGCTCTTCTGACAAGCGCTGGATTTCGGTTTAATCCCGCTTATCTAAAAAAAAATTTCCACATGCCAGGGTAACTTCAGTAAATATATTTCCTTTTATAAAATTGTTAATATAACCAGTCCGATATTTTCATCCTTTTTTACGATACACATTATTCAGAACGAACAAGTACAAGATAAGATATGTAGCGACAACGAACTACGCACACTGTAGTTATCGCAATGGTACACAGACAGTGAGGTTTTGCAACTGCAATAAATAATTGTGTTCATAGGCAAATGAATGTTTAAGTGTTTTTTGTTCATGTGTGTTCATCCTTGTCTGTATATATGTATGAGTTCTAGCACATATATATATATGGATGTATATATGTAGTATGTGTTAAACTGATAAGAGTTTAGAAATTTCTTTGAACACTATGCATACATAAATAGATTTTTAATATCCAGAGTGTGCGACACACGGGCACATGTTCAACCTGTTGTACAGAGGGGAAGGTGTACAGCGCAGGGCTGCAAACGAGAGCGGGTGGGTCCGAGCGCGCGACATCCCAGGCGGTGCTGGTAAACAAACATCGAGGCGCGTGCTGCTGCTGCTGCCCCCCCGGAAGATACTTGAGGTAACCATCTGGCGTTCGCTTCCACAACAATCAAATGTTGACATTTCGGTGATTAAAAACAGCGAAGGACGGAGGTTTCCGTGTCGGCAGCGTCGGGTGTCGGCGGGTGGTTCCTTTACCGTACTCATATCTTCACTTGTCTTCATTATGTCCAAGGTGTTGCATAATATATCCAAGGGATGTATGATAGAGAGGGTGTCGTGTAAGGACTTACCTTGTGACGAGAGAGTCGGGTGGGGAGGTGAATGAAGAGGGGGAAGACGTTGTCACTTAGTTACTTGTGTCATGGTGGTGGAGTTGGTGGTGGTGGTGCTGCTGCTGCTGTTGGAGCGGTAGTGATGGTGATGCTGGGGCCAGCAGGACGGATTACCACATCCCTCACGTTCACTTCCTCACACGCTGCCGACACACAAACACACACACACGCACACGGCCACTACATGGGCTGCCCTACCACCCGGGTAAACCCCCGTCAATTAGCAAAGCAAATAGCTATAGGGGAGCCCGGTGATGTGTGTTCGGGTACGCACTATCACTGGCCCAGTTCTGGTATGGAGTAGTTTACTAGCAGGGCAGACCAGGGGCAGTCTTGGCCACGCTGCTGGAGGTGAGCGCCGGCTGCTTGTCCATAGGGATGTGTGTGTTGGCGTAATGTGGTGATAGGAATGGTGGGGATGAGTGATGGGGCGGCCAGGCCCTGGACGGCGGTGTAGCGAGCGATTCAGTACTGCCTCCCTCCACACACGCTCCACTCGCACACTGCCGGCGCAGGCCCCACGCTGCCCAGCGCACACCTCACCTATTGATCCCAGCCTAGCTTACCCGCCACCCAGCCAGCCACCCACCCAGCCAGCTGGCCATACAGACAGTCAACCAGCCATACACACACTCACTCAGCCACCCATACAACCAATCACCCAGCCAGCCAGCCATACAGTCACTCCGACAGTCACAAACCTTACCATGTAACCAGCCAGTCAGCCGATCAACCAGAGGTAATCAATCAGCTACCAAGCCATAAAGCTAACCATACACTTACTCAGCCAGTAGGTCCATCAATTAGCCAGCAGCCAGTCAACTGCATAGTCAGACAGTTAACAAGACGGACAGCATTTCAGCCAACCACCCAATTAGCCAGCCACCAAGACAACCAAATGTCCTGTCAACTAACCATATAAGCAGTTAACCTGACAAACAACCGCTTAAACAACCAACAAGCCGGATGGATAACGCTTCAACCAATCATCCAAATGAATGGTCAAACCTTCCTCCCAATCATCCAGCACTGAAACCAAGGAGCTGGCTTCATTATCTTGACACTTCACTCGTCTATTTCCTCATCCCCCTAGCAACCCAGCCAGGGAGGTCCACCAATACACGCAATCAACCAGTCAATCTGCCGAAACCAACAGAGTGAATGGCTCATCCAACCAATCAGCCAACAGGTACATTCCACAACAAGACTTCTAAAAACGAAACAGCTGCCCGCTAACTACGTCCGCCAGCCAGGCAGCCAACCATTCACCGCCCGACACGACATGTTGTCCCATGCACGCATACCAACCGATGAGACAAGAAGCATGCACAGCTGGTGCCATCCAGAGGCCTCATACTTCCATTCTTTGCTACCACTCAGGCTAACTACCACCATTATTCATAACTTCATACAGTTACTCATACTCGTGCAGGGAGTCACCTACACTTGCTTACATTATTAACATATGTTCATGCACGTTATTTTCTCACGCTAATACTTTCGCTCATCGTTCGTTCATAAGTATTCGCTTAAACCTTAACCCATACTAGCTTATACTTTCACACATGCTTATACTTTCACTTATATTCGCCTACAGTTTCACTCTTACTCGCTTGTATTTTCACACACGCTCCTTTTATACTTCACAAATATTCGCTCATATTTTCACTCACACTCGCTTATACTTAACTAACATTTGCTCACACATTCACTCACACTCTCTCATTCTTTCATATACATTCGCTCACAACTTTCACTCATATTTGCTTACACTTTCACGCACCCTCGCTCATCCCAAGTCTCACATTGGCTTACACAATCATTTACACTCGCATAAACCGTCATTCTTACTCACAAAAGCCGTCACTCCTACTTACTCACATTACCATTCATACTCAATTAAGCTGTCAGTCATACTTACTAACACCATCAACCACACTCGCTGACGCTACAACTCATACCATCACATTTCCTGCATCATCACCAACACTACCACTTCTACTATGGCCGCTGCCACACTACTACACCTAAAGGACCCGCTACCTTACTACCACACCTTCAAAGCGGCTACCACATCACCACACCCACAAGAACCCTGCTACATCACATCTGCAGGTTTGCTCCCACCCTCCCATGGACAGAGGTTTCCACCATATTCTCCCTGGCCACCGCCACACCCAACCTGGCCACCACCGCACCCCATTATGGCCACAGTCACAGCTGTGCCGGATTTGCAGTGCACACTGCTACAGTGCCAACTTACAGCTGGTAATACCACACCATCACGCGACAGCTCCAAACGCTACCCGACTCTATGCTGTTTAATAAAACCCTTCAACACAACGGTGCAGCCCTTGAACATGGCGGTTCAGCCCTTGAGAATGACAGTGCAACCCTTCAGCACAACGGTGCAGCCCTTGAGCACGACACTACAACCCATGATCACGATGGTATAAATCCTTGAGCGCGCGACGATACGACCCTTGGGTATAACAATCTCACCTTGAATCAAAGGTCATGTCGTCTTCAAGGAGTTGCAGAGACTAACTATATGCTATTCCACACCAAACCACAACTCTTGTACTGATGAACAACAAACCAC
This sequence comes from Panulirus argus, assembly GCA_038088735.1. NCBI lineage: Eukaryota > Metazoa > Arthropoda > Malacostraca > Decapoda > Palinuridae > Panulirus > Panulirus argus. Next base: position 5,911 of record JAYMFT010164675.1, on the reverse strand, counting down.
TTCCCTCGGTGTTTCATCCTCACCCTCGGCGATCACACGAAAACATCTGAACAACTTGAACCCTCTTGCCATATAATTCCCACCCGAAACACCACTTCCAGGCAAGTAGTGCCGAGATTTAATCGCGTGGGTGTAGCTATAAGGTGAAACGTGAGTGCAAGAGCTACACCAGAGCAATCAAGCCACAGACACACACATACACACACACACAGAGCGCAACTTTGGCCATCAAAGTATCCAGCAATAAAACCCTGGCGGCTGAGCGCGCCACGCGAGCAACTCTCTCACATTATCCTCCTCCGCCACTTGGCTCACTGCTTGCCAACCTTCAACGGTTATTTCTTTTCCCCTTATTTTCCCCCCTACCGGCGTAACGAGGCTCTGACTATTACCGCATCATAATATATAATGCTGGAAAGTCATCTTATCAACATGGGTGAGGGAAAAGCGTCTCAAACGCCTTTCCTGTTAATATATATACGAAACCGAGCTGTTGCCAGAGGTCACCAACAAAGGGCTTACCCAACTCTTATAACGGTGACCGCCGCCTCCATTACACAGCTCTGTCAATGGCGCTATAATTATACTGTGGGCCCGTTAATAGTCCAGGTGATGGTCTGGGGGATTATCTTACACAACGACCCTGGGGAAGACACACTCACGGCTGTGTAGCCTCTGGGGCACGGAGTCATACGAGGCTACGCTGTAAAAATCTCCTTACTCCATTTTATCCAGACACCTTTTGTATAGCTTTGCGAAGAGGAAGGAAAGTGAATCTGTCATATCTTACTAGCGGGGTGATTACTTTGGCGTGCTGCCACAAGACTTGGTTAAAGGCCCTCCGAGATGGACAATAAGGAAGGAGGAGGTAAAATAAAATGGTGCTGGCAAGAGAATAAAGATGGAAGGGAGTGGGGGAATACGGATTGGGGTAGTGGAATAAACAGGGGGTGGAGTGGGTCTGATCAATAAAAATGGGATAATGGAATAAAGAAGCGTAATGCGTAGATATACGAGTACCTCAGGAGAATAAAGACGGGTTTAGGTTCAAAGAAAATAAAGACTGTCTTAAGGCAAAGGAGTAAATACGGTGTAGGAGCAGGTGAATAAAGACGGCAAAGAGCAAGAAAATAAAAGATGTAGGCAAGGGTAAAGATAAGATGTGGGACGAGCGAATAAAGACTGTGTAGAGTAGGGTAATAAAGACAGTGTAGGGAAAGGGAATTAAATGATTTTGTGGGACAAGGAAATAAAGACATTTTGGGGATGGGAACTAAAGACTTTGTGGGGCAGGGGAATAATGACTGTGGTGGACCAGGTGCCTGAGCAGGTGAGGAGGGTGGTGGACCAGGTGCCTGTGCTGTGGAGGAGGGTGGTGGATCAGGTGCCTGAGCAGGTGAGGAGGGTGGTGGACCAGGAACCTGAGAAGGTGAGGAGGTTGGTGAACCAGGAACCTGAGAAGGTGAGGAGGTTGGTGAACCAGGTGCCTCATCAGGTGAGGATGGTGGTGGACTAGGTGCCTGAGCTGTGGAGGAGGGTGGTGCACCTGGTGCCTGATCAGGTGAGGAGGGTGGTGCACCTGCTGCCTGAGCAGGTGAGGACGGTGGCGCATCTGCTGCCTGAGCAGTTGAGGAGGGTGGCGCACCTGCTGCCTGAGCAGGTGAGGAGGGTGGTGGACCGAACTGTGAAGACATGGAACGAGAATTCCTCCTATGACGCAATGTGACCATAATCCTTCTTATCATCAGCTGTCGTGACATTTCACCGCCCACATTCTCAGATCGCTGTAGCAAACACTCATCTCAAGGTCGTTAAACACTCAACCCGAAGGTCGTCCTGGACGCCAGTCAGAAGGCGGGAGAGGCAAAGAAAACGAAATACCAGCTGGATTGAAAAGTTCCCGTTCTCTTCCCCAGCCCAAGAATGCCTGAAAATTTCAGGCCGTACATGGAACACACGGCCCAGCCAGTACTGCGTTTCTCTCCTTTTGTCTCCAAGCGTTCCAAGTCGCTAGACTTATGACAGTGTCCGTATCAAAACCATCGAAGCTTCCCACGTAATTTCTCCTGTAACAAAAACAATTCTTAAACAACACACACACACACAAACGCCGCACTATAACGACGGAAGCAATCCGACATAAAGAGAGTATGAGGTCGAGTTTATTTTCATTACATTGATATCCTTCAGGTCCATCTTCAATTCTATATAACTACATTGTCTAAGATTTAATTCGTTTTAAGTGTATCTACGAAGCGGCAGATGACATAAAGCAAGCCATGAGTCTTCTGTACCACACAACAAGCTGCGCTGCATCTGTACCGTGATGCCAGAGAGATACACTCCCTGTTATCGGGGAGACATTTGTCCCTGACCTGAGAGACCGTGTTACGACACGCGGAGTTCCGGGGAGCGAGGCGGGGTAGGGCAGGGCGGTCTCCATCTCCCTTAGGTGCTGATGCCTCTCTTCCACCCGGCTGTTGTCCACAAGAGCGGCGCCTCCGCCTCCTTCATCACCGCACTCGCCATCAACACCACAGCCTCCGCCACCAACATCACTTACAGACCGTCCCCGCCACCTACAGCACCTACGGACCATGATACCGTCCCTGCCACCCACACCACAGCTATCATCGCCAATACCACCTACAGACCACAGCACCATACTCGCCACCCACAACACCGCCTACAACCCACAACATTCCCTCCTCTCTATCCCATCCACTTCATGCTGACCATACGTGCCACCTCCTACATTAACCAGCTCACCATGTCAACTAGCAGTACGCCGTACAAGGCGTAAGTACAAGGGAGCTGGTACTGGTTCTAGTCCCAGCGTCTGGGCTGGGCCTAGCCTGCACACGTCTATGGGAGTGGAAGCCAACCTTTCTGCTCTGATGTTATGGACCTAACATGTCTCCCGTCATCTGTCCTCCCCTTGTACTCCCATGTGCGCCACTATCATCAGACCCGTGAGTGGGAGGAGAAAATGAATAAAACTGGTGAAAGGACGAAACGGATGATGAAGGTAGGGAAGGGAGAAAGGGAGTTTGCCAATAAACAGATCAGAGATGTAGGAAAAGACACACGAAAACAAAGAGAGTGGTTAGGTTTGTGGGGCGTCTGTGGAGGCAGAGGAGTGAGTGAGTGAGTCACTCCGTCAGGAAAATGACGCTTTCCCTCCACAACCTGACCCAGCCGCCTGCCCTCACGTTACATCCACATTACTTCTCTGTTCATCATCAAAACCTCTTTACCCCTTTCACTCTTCCAAAGAAATCACGTCTCCCCTTGTCGCCGAATTCGTTTCTTTTGTTTTTCCTCCCACATCTCTTACACGGACATGTTCACCTGTGTCCCTCTCTGCTGGCCGCACCCAGGGATTTCCCTGTGGGAGTTGGGGGTTGGGGGTGTTGGGGCGGACGATCCCTCCCTCGCCCCGCTCAAGCTACCCTCCCCCCTTTCCTCTTCCCCCAGGCCCAGCTGGTCATGTGGTCGCTGAAAGTTGGAGGCGAACACGAAGCACACCCGCCGCCCGTCATCCGTTATTGCTCTCTGGAGCTAGGAGAGAGGGAGGAGTAGAGAGAGAGAGAGAGAGATCATAAGGCGGGGGCGGGAATAGAGGGTGGGTACAAGAAGACTGAAGGAGATAAAGCGGAAACTCGAGAGCTAATATGAACGTAACCTTCCCCACGGCCTCTTTACTGAGCCACCTCAGGACTTGTCTTCCTCTATAGCCACTCCTTCAGGTGCTGCTGCTGGTAAGAGGAAGCATTAGCCTGATCGCGGGTGGCACGCGGAGCTGAAGGAGATGATTCTCTTTACGCCAGCGATGGCAGACGATGCAGCAGCTAGCAGCAGGGTAAGTTAGCAGGTGTCAGCGGAAATTGAAATTTAATACTTTGCAACTTTCTTAATGGACTGAACCAACCCTATGATGGCCTAACTTAGATTACCTTAGATCATCTCTACTCGAAAGACTTTTGAAGCAATGCCGTGTGTAAAAGCTGTACTTTCTACATGTAACTCGTGTACACACGACTAAAACAAACCTAATATGACCTGGTATATGTTAGTATACGTTAGCTTAGATCTAATTCGGTTAAATTAGGTTAAATGTAGTTTAAGTTTAGATAAGTTAGGCTAGATCTAATCAGGCTAAGTAAGACCTAGTTTAGGTTAAGTTAGGCTAGATATGGTTTAAGTTTAGTTAAGGTAAGCTACATCTACTCTAATTAGGTTAAGTTAGGCTAACTCTTGTTAAGGTTGAAGTAAGTTATGCTAGATCGAATTTACGTGCGCGTAAGTCAGGCTGGATTAGTTTATAGGAAAATGTGCTAAGCTAGATCTAATTTAAATTAAGTCAGGCAAGATCGGATAGTCGCTTTCATACAAATAGTTCCAAAACTCCGTTCGACGCCCGAGGCAGTACGTTTCCTTGCCGACGGCAGCTCCTCTTCCTCCTCCTCCCGCTTCTGACCTTCCCTCGGCTATCAATCTTACTCAAAGGAACACAGAAAGCGCCAGCCTCAGTACCTGTATTTACCCGCTGCCGTCTCAATCGGGTGGAAGGTGGCGATAATGGGAAGGCTGATGGGAGCCTTGGACGGGTTCCAAATACTGCGGGTACACCCAACACCAGAGCGGGTGTGGAGCGTGGTCCGGGTGTATTGAGGACAACACAGAGTCTTCCTGTGGCGTAGAGTATCAGGCTAGTCCCGGAGCAACCGCCTGTACAGGGCGGCCCAGCCCTTTGTCCCGACAAGCGGGAGGCAGACGGCTTGCACAGTAACTACGAGGCCGTCCGCTTTGAAAATGCAGATTTCCCTGCAAAACTCTTAAGAAGAAATGTTTTCTCTTTTGTCATCTTGATTCTCTAACTCTTTATCCCTTGTTTGTGCTATATTTCAGGACCTGGGCCTCGATGAGGTCTTCTAACATGAACAGAGCCTCCGACATTTACAAAAGAAGAGAAAGAAAATGCTCCACCAGATGGTAAACTTGGCTAACTTAACTTAATGAACCAACGTATACACACAGAGGTCAACCACGAACTCATCCACCATACAAAAGAAGTCCCTCTCTGACTGGCAACACAAAGAGGAACCACCCGATCGCTTGGACCACAAAAGGGAATCTGGACATATACCACAGACATACCAAAGGGGGGAAAAGAAGAAGTAAAAAGCTCTCAAGTCAGGCGGAAGAGATGTCCGCTCTGTAAACGAAGAAAACGAGAGCGCAAACATTCTCAAAAAGGCCACAGTTCAGTCATAAAACGAAGAAAACGTTGAGGACATTGGCCATAAGTTTTATAATCTTACGACAATAATCAAGAACTCAAACCTATGAATGAGATGAAGATAATAATCATTACTTATATTCGAATGAAAAGCCCAAATCAAGGAGCACCAGTGGCCCCGTTACGTTCAAACCAAGGAACACTTGTACCAGCGGCCGGTTGAGTTCAGAACCAGGAACACCAAAACCACTGGCTCCTTTAAGTTCAAATCAAGAAACACTAGTACCAGTGGCCCAGGTACGTTCGAATACAGGAACACAAGTACCACTGGATCCGTTAAGTTCAAATCCAGGAACACTAGCATCACTGGTCTCGTTAAGTTCAAATCAAGGAGCGCTAGAGACACTGGGCCGTACGTTCGGAGGAGGGAAGATACTTATGACACAGTGAGGCAAACGTAACACTGCAGAAGCAATATGAGTCAGAGTTCAGTACGCCAAAGACATCACACGATCTAAATGACCCAATGGACTTCCTGGACAGTGTTCCCCTTACCTTACATCCAGACTACTGGAACTCGTTATGCAAAGACTACTGGAACTCACATGCCGAGATTACTGGAACTCACATGCCGAGATTACTGGAACTCACATGCCGAGATTACTGGAA
>JAYMFT010164664.1:0-12356 GCA_038088735.1 Panulirus argus | reverse complement strand
GACTTTGGAAATGGTAGATGTCAAAGCAACAGGACGATAGTTAGAGGGGTCAGAACGGTCACCCTTCTTAGGGATTGAATGTATCAAAGCAAGTTTCCATGGAGAAGGAAAAGTTTTGTTTTTTAAACGGAAACGGAAAGGACGGGCAAGCACAGGTGCAAGTTCAGAGGCACACTCCTTCAGTACACAGGGATGGCTGCCATCAGGACCATTAGCCTTGTTTGTGTCCAAAGAAAGAAGTCCTAGGGTAGTTAAGGATAAACAGATAATTGAAAGCACTCAGTATCCAAAGCTGCTTCTGATGCATGTAAGTTCATATAAGTTTAGCTATGCAGGAAAATTTAGTTATAAAGTATGAGTTTTGCAAGTTATGTGTTGTAAGTGTTATGTGTGACAAAGAGAGACTGTATGTTTGTGGACAGAATGCCAGCAGGTCCCTGTGTTGGTGAGGGAGAAAGAGAAGACTGCTACTTGGGTCAGAGGAGTGCTACTTGATTACTACTGAACTGCTGGCTCACTACACAGACATCACTAACCCTCTCAATACCCAGGCAGGTATCACTGGTAATATACTTCCCTGGTCCGTGGCTACCTACCACACACCATACATTAAAAACAGATTTCCTTGCTGAATGTACAATACCAGGGTACCCTCTGTTTAACAGTGACAGGAAACACAATAGGCAGTTAAATACCACTATTATTCCTAGACGGTGAAGTAAACCCCATGAAAGTCAAATAGAAGATACAAACTTTTAAACTTAGAAAAGAGGGGGTTTAACGGTTTTCATCTAAGCAGCTTTTTAAGGCTTGCTCAGACAGATTTCACTCTTAGTATTGGATATTAACACATGGGCAAACAGTTAGATTTAAACTAGACAAATTACTTTTCCATCAGTGGGGTTGTTAACTCATGTAGTGAATTACCAGTAATTTTAATTGAAAGTAACATATATAGAGATAGATTCAATAAAAACTTTTCTCTAAGTCTATTATGGACATTATTTGTGATATCATAGATAACAGGTTCACAAGATTTCTCATTAAGTAAGTCATCTGCTTTCACTTGATACTTTTTGGTTAACTTCCTTGAAAGGGCCCAATACTTTGTTGCTTTCCTGTGTAACTTTTTGTTTAATTGTTCTGATTTGATAAAACTAAAGTATCTGATGTACATGCAGTTACTGATTGAAATCCAGTATTGTACCTAAATGATGTCATCCATAATCAAGTCTTATTCTAGTGTAGTACACATTGTTATTTTATGTACTTTACAAGTTTTATTCAGCATCATTCATCACTGATTATCACCCAGTGATGATTATAGTGATAGCAACAAGGGTGGGCCAAGATAGCTAGGCTGATGTCCATCTGTCAGTCAGGTCACTAGTTTGCAGATATTATATGAACAGGTTTTATTTTGTGTCAGTGTATGTAATTAAGTTGAATAAACCATTAAACAAGGTATTACTTATTGTCTCATCATCAAACATTCATTGATATCCACATGGGTTGAGGTTGATTTGATAATACAATGAGAGTTATTGAGCTTGATTTGGAGCATCTTATTATGATTTGCAATATTACTCAAAAAAAATGTAATACTGGTGAGGGTTATGAAAATGTAGAAAGAAGTGAAGGGACGTATGAAGGAGTAGTTATGGCAGGGAATGTAAAGGGAATGAATTGTGGAGTGTTAGATTGAGTGAAACATACAGTACCCGAGGAAAGTCTGAGGAATATGGGGCGTTTTGTTTTGTGGTTGGGTGTCCTCAGAATGTGTGTGTCTATCAGCATACTGAATGCTCAGATCTTGCTTAATTATTATTTGGCAAATCTCCCTGGTGATCCCATAACCATAGACTGAGGAGCGCGTCAGTTTCTCATGGGACAAGCTGTAGAGAGGGCACGCATGCTATGAGCTACTTGATTAACAAAGACCCTTTTTTTTGTTTCATTTACTTTTCGCCCCACATCTGTCCACCTATGCCTTAGAATGGGGCACAAGAACTTCACCCAGCAAGAAATGTTTGGATTCTTGCACTGAGGGAGGCAAAAATGTCGGTGAAGGAGATTTGTCAGCAAACGGGGATGAGCAAGTCAGCCATATACAGCCTCGTTGCAAAAGCCAAAAATATCCCACAAGGTGAAATTCCACCTTGTGAATCTATACCAGGGCATCCCAGAAAGCCTTCAGCAATTACTGACAAGCTTATCAAGAGGTAAATACTGATAAATCCATGCATCACAGCAAGACAATTGAAGCAAGCCTATCCCACCCTCCTCGGAAGTGTTGCAGAATGCACTTTTCAAGAGCGCTGCCAGAAACATCTGAACCTACCTCTTCGTTCCCCAACCATAAAACCCCCACTGACTCGCAAGATGAGTGATGCTCGTCTCAGTTTTGTAAAGAACTACAAACATTTCACTGTTGAGGAGAGAAGAGTCTTATGGAGTTATGAGTCGACTTTCCAGTGTAGTGCAGTGAGGCGTGGCAAGTTGAGGCGTTCCTCACACATGAACCCCTTGACCCCTGTTATGTGCAAATGACTGTTAAACACCCAGACACAGTCATAATTTGGTGTTGCTTCAGTTGAGAGTTAGGGCGTGGGAGATTTCATATGCCTCCCAAGAACATCACAATGAATGGAGACCTCTACATTGAAGTTCTTTGTGATCACATGATGAATTTTTATGAGATCCACGGCTGCAACTTCTTAATGCAAGACAGTGCACCATGTCACAAGGCAAAGAAGGTCATGAAGTGGTTGTCAGACAAGCAGGTGAATGTCCTTGAATGACCTGGGAATTCTCCAGACCTGAATCTCATCGAAGAGCTGTGGTCTCACATGAAGCTTAAACTTCAAGAAAGGAAAACCTCTTCAATTCCTTGCCTTTTTGAAGCCACTGGAGGCATCTGATTGAATGGAATTGACCTTGATTACTGCAAAAACCTTACTGACTCCATGCTGTGATGCATACAAGCTGTTTTGAAGGCATGTAGTGGCCACATTAAGTACTAAAATAAAGAATATGAAAGTTTTTCTTTTTTCTTATACCCATTCCTCAGACTTTCTGCAGGTACTCTACTACTTTGAGGTAGTTTGGGCATGTAGAAAGACTGCAAGATGGAGGTAACAAGGAGGATGCATGACAGTGCAGTTAAAGGTGTTGGTGTGAGAGAAAGATGACTTGCGACATGGGGAGATAGAGTTTAAGACTACTGGAGCGAGAGAAATAGTGTAAGAATGCTTGGAATGGTGGATGTAAGGGAGACATGTTAGGACAGGGATAAAGCCAGAACCTTCCTTTCCTTCCTTGGAAGCATACATTAGTCCATCTCGTCCCTTAGAAGGATGACCGTTCTAACCCATATATAATCTTGTTGCTCTGACATATACTATTTCCAAAGTCTTTGAATCTCTCCTCAACTCCCTGCATTGCTTATGTAAGGTGAGATCCACTATAGTCGCCATGTGCTAAGTTGGTGAAGAAGCCACACCCTTCTTCCATAGCTAAGGTTGCTGATTGGTTCATATGCAGTGTTTGTGTCACTATCCATTTATTCACACTGTGTTCACAGTTTATAATCAGACCTGTTCTTCAGTATAATAATGTTAAAAATTGGGAACATGAAAATTTAAATGATTTTAAGGCAATAGCACTTTATATTTGCTACAAAACAAGGCAATAATGAATAGGCTTCAATTGAAAACAATATTGTCCTTGACTTCAACCATTTGTGATACATTTAACATTTGCAACATCCTATCTAAAGTGCTAATGCCTTAATATTACTTAGATTTTTATGTTCCAAGTTTTGACATTATTATACAGAAGAACAGGTCTGATTATGAAATATGAACACACTTAGTGTGAATGAATGGATAGCGACATGAACATTGTATGTGAACCAATCAGCTACCTTAGCTATGGAAGAGGGGCGTGGCTTCCTCGTCAACTTGGAGTAAAACAAGTATAGTGATGTTCTTTCCTATTTTACTAATGTCTTGTAATTATCCCTTAAAGATTTTGGGGCATCCTTGATATATACAAAGATTTTGATAGGGTGTGGCATCAGGGTCTCATTTTTAAGCTCCCCTCTTTTATGTTCTTGCTGTTGCTTTGCTCCTTCATATCTAGCTTCCTCTCTGACTGATCTGTCTGCATGTTTGTTGATGGATCAGCATCTCCCTCCTTTATCCATCAACAGGGGTGTCCATCAATATTATGTCCTTTCTCCTATACTTTTTCTTCTTTTTATCAATGATTTCCTATCTTCTACAAATAACCAAATGCTTTTATACGCTGACAACTCAACACTACATTCCACCACATCCTTCAATTCTGCTCCTACTTTTCTCACTTGATCTGCATCTTGTTTCGACACAACTTCCTCAATAAACTCAGGATAACTTGAGTTGGGTAGACAAAATCTGGCTAAGTTTAATGCCTCCAGGACCCAGTTTCTGTGCCTTTCACTTTTGGAATTCTTCACATTGTGCTTTCCTCTCTCCTTTGATTGTTCTCTTTATTCCACCTCTCAGTGAACATACTTAGTATTACCATAATAACCACTCTATTTGGGAAACTCCACATTATGAAAAGAGCTAAGTCTGTGTCTTAAGAAACTGGGAGTCCTGTTGAGATGTTGAAATGTCTTTTCTTCTGAAAAGTTGCCCCATTCATACAAATGATTGGTCTGTCCTTGTATGGGGTACTACTGTCACATCTGGGGTAGTTCTAGCTCTGCAACCTTACTTGACAGAGTTGAGTTAAAAGTGTTCTGACTTATCTTATCTCAGGCTAACTTCAAAACTTGATCCATTTGCTCTAGGCTGTAAAGTTGGTTCACTTCGTCTCTTCTATAGTTATTACTTTGGTTTTTGCTCCTAAGAGCTGGCTGCTTGTATGCTCCATTGCTAGCTAGACCATGGAATACTTGGCAAGTTGCCGTATCACTTGATTACTATGCAGCTGTTTGCAGCTCATGGGTTGGCCATTTTGATAAAAGCTTTGGCTCTATCCTCTTACGTCTTTTCCAATAACTATGACATGGCACTTTTTAAAAGTCAGGGTTTTCACTTCCTCTAGAATTTGTAATTACTTTCCCTTGTCTATTCTTTCTCCTTTTTATTAATGTCTCCATATTTCAGTTAAGGCCCAGCCTTGATGTGGACTTTTGTCTGTGACTTGAGTCTCCAATGTAAAAAAAGAAAATGAAAAAGTGAGGTAAAAGTGGATGAAATACCTGTAAAAATTTAATAGAACCTATAGAAATCATAACTAGTAATTGAAATCCATTTTGATTTTCAGTATTTAAGTCTATATTTAGTAGACACCCTTGACTGATCATGATCATTGTGCCAACTGCCAACAGTTGTTTGTAGTAGTATGCTAAATTGTTGTTTGGTATGCTATTGCAAATTCTGATGCTCCACATCATGCTCCATCACTGGTATTCTGTTCTCAATTATAGTGCTTCACATCATGCTCCATCACTCATATCTATTCTCATTTCATATGCTCCACATCATGATCTATCATTCATATTCTGTTCTCAGTTCTTATGCTCCACATCATGCTCCACCACTCGTATTCTGTTCTCAGTTTTAATGCTCCACATCATGCTTCTCTGCCTGTATTCTTGTCTCAGTTCTAATTCTCCATATCATACCCTATCACTTATATTATGTTATAGTTTCTAATGTTCTATGTCATACTTCATCACTGTATTCTGTGCTCAGTTCTAATGTTCCACATCATGCTCCATCACTCGTATTTTGTTTTCTGTTCTGATTCTCCACATCATGCTCCATCACTGATTTTCTGTTCTCTAAATTATACTATCTTTGTAAAGCAAAGTCATTCATTATCCAAAGGTAACATACTGCTTTATCATTGCAAGTATGTTATCTGTGAGGCGAAGTGTTCCTTTATTCAAAGGAAATATGATAACTTCTCTTCATCCACTGATAGGCCTTTCTGGTCTTTAGTGAAAGGCATCACTAGCACTTTTGTTGCTCTGCCTTTCCTTCACTTTTCTGTTCTGATGGCACTTTAGCTGTCTCTCCTGTAAATGAAGCAACTCCCTTGTTCTCATTTCTCCTTTACCTGTACTTTGAATGACTCTTATCATTCCTTTACTCCCCAGATGCTCATCTTAATAAGCCTATGCCCCTCCCTATAATTCCTTTTCAAACTGTCTGAAAAGTGCTTCTTTCTCTGGACATAAGCAGTGCTTTGCATTCCTGATGGCATGCATCCCCATGTACTGAAAGGATTTGCCTCCAAACGTACACGTGTGTTTGCTTATCTGTTCCACTTCTATTTAAATACCAGGGCTCTTCCTTCTTGGATGCACATGTTGGTGCATCCCATCTCTAGGAAGGGTGAGGTCTTCTGTTTCCAAAGTCTTTAAATCCCCCCCACCACCCCACAACTCCCATATCCTTAGACATCTTTAATCTCATAGTCTTCTCACTGATCACCACTATTGCTTCAGTTAGGTGAAATCCACTGGTGATATCCTTTTCTATCTTTATATTTGGTCATCACCTGTGAAAGATTTTTGGGAATCCTTGATATGCTTTTGACGGTGTGGCATTGGGGTCTCATTTCTAAGCTTCCCTCTTTTGGTTTCCCTTTCTCACTTTGCTCCCACATTAGTCACTTCCTGTCTGGTCGATCCATTGCCATGGATGTTAATGGATGAGCCTGTCCCCCTTCTCCATCAACAGTGGTGTCCCTCAAGATTTTGTCCTACACTTTTCCTTCTTTCTACCAGTGATTTCCTAACACTGCATTCCTCCACATCGTTCAATTCTGCTCCTTCTTCTTTCACTCAGTCTGTATCCCACCTTGACACAACTTCCTCAATAAACTCAGACTTGGACAGGATATCTCAGTGGGGTAGATGAGGTCTGGTTAAGTTTAATGCCTCCAAGACCCAGTTTTTGTTCTTCTTTCGATCAAAACCTGTGCACAACTTTCTCCTTTGACATATCTTTAATTTCACCCTTTGAATCAATGAACATGCTTGATATTACTGTAACAGCCACACTATCTGCCTGTAGGAAACTATATGTCCTATTTGATTGTTAAAATTTCTTCCTTCCTAATGGTTGCTTTTTTTATACAAATTATTGATTTGTCCTTGTATGGAGTACTGCTCTCATATCTGGAGTGGTTCTAGCTCTGCATCCTTACTTGCCAGAGTTAAGTTGAAAGTGGTATGACATATCAGCTCTCTCAGACTAACCTCAAAACTTGACCTGCTTGCCCTAGGTTGCAATGTTGGTTCACTTTCCCCTTTCTCTAGGTATTACTTTGGTTTTTGCTCCAATCATAATGACAGGACTGTAATGGTAAATGTGTAATTTAGGATGCATGTTATTTACATTTTGACTTACTCTAGGGTTGAATACCTTACTTAAAACTAAATTCTGCTTGTTTAGGTGTGTTATACTGTGGAGTTTGAGTGTTCGTTTTTATAGATGTGGTTATATTATCATGAATATCAAAGAAATTCACATTTATCAGTTTGTTCAGTTACCAGAGCACTATTATACTTGTGGAGTCATTTTTCAGATGAGCTTAACAATACAACAGTGAATTAACATAGTTACATTAATTACTCACATATTTTTCCTAATTTCCCAACCCTCATTGTTTCATTATTTGGTATTATAGAACAGAATATTAGAATGAAATATAATGTTCCATATCATGTTCTGCCACTCTTCTTCTGTCCTGTAAACACTATAGCACCATTGAAAAACAAAGTCACTTAGTATTCAAAGCCATTCGTACTACATGGCTAAAGTCCTTCTCTACTTTGGAAAATGTTCTATAGTTTCTGTGCATTACACGTGACAGTCAGAGAGTGGATGTGAGAGAATGAAACATTTTTGTTTTGGTCTGTTCCTGGTGCTAATGTGGGAAACGTCAAGCACTTATAAAAAAAGAAAAAGAAAAAAGACATTATGTTAACCAAAAGTGGGGAGGACTATGATGATGAGGACTCATGTAGGAATGAATTATGGAAAAATGAAAACACCTCTTTTCTCATCTTTACAAAAGGAAATGGAGTGAGTACTTTGAAGGACTGTTGAATGTGTTAGATGAGAGGTAGTAGATGTAGGGTATTTGGATTAGGGAGGTATGAGAAGTGAGAGTCATGGGATGTGATTTGGTGAAAAGAGGAGTGGTGAAATGTGGCTCAGTGGCTGGAGTGGATAGTATCTCAGTTGAATTTCTTAAAATAGGGGGTGACTTTTGTTGATTGGTTAGTTAGGATATTCAGTGCATTTATGAAAAATGGTAAGGTGCCTGAGGATTAGCAGAACGCCTGTTTAGTGCCAGTGTTTGAAGGCAAGGGGACAAAGGTGAGTGTTCGAATTACAGATGCATGAATTTATTGAATGTACCTGGGAATTTGTATGGCAGAGTGATGATTTAGGGCATCATGGCATTCTCAGAACATTAGAGTGGGTAAGTACAGACAGTGTAGTTTCAGGAGTGGTAGAGAATGTATGGATCAGGTTTATTTTTAAGAGTGTATTTTAGAAATACTTGGAGAAACAGGAGGATTTGTATGTAGCATTTATGGGTCTGGAGAAAGCACATGATTGGGTTGATAGAGATGCTCTTTGGGCAGTGCTTTGACTTCATGGTGTGGGAGGAAAGCTATTAGAAGCAGAGTTTTTATCATTTATCAAGAAAGCAAGGTGTGTTTGCGAGTTGGTAGGGAGGAGGGTGAGTGGTTTCGTATGAAGTTGGACCTGTGGCGGGGTGTATGATGTTACCATGGCTATTTGATATGTTTCTGGATGGGATAGTGAAGGAGATGAATGCAGGAATCTTGGAGAATGGGGCAGATATGCAGTTTGCTGGGGATGGGTGGGGCATTTGTTGTTTGCTGATGACATGGCACTGACTGCAGATTCAAATGAGAAACTGCTGTAGCTGGTTTCTGAATTTAGGAGACTATGTGAAAGGAGAAATTTGTGAATGAATGTGAGAATAGGAATAAGTTTATTAGATTTAGCAGTGAAAAAAACAGGTTATTTGGAGTGTGAGTTTTTATGAACAGAACTTTAGGTTGCAGAGAAAGGATACAGAGACCCAAGAGGGTTCACAACAAATCATCACCCAAACAGTGAATATTATGTCTAAAAGTGTCACAACATAATTAACAGCAATCAGACTTATTAAAAGTGCTATACAATGCTGCAGACAAGCCTTCATCCCATTCCACTTAATCCTGCTGACATGATGATTCTGGAGAAGTTTAAGACAACCACCAATGGTAAAGATTTTTTGCTGCAAGACAGTGGTCCAGGTATTTGCTGCGTGTTGATATTTTCTACAACAAGGAACATGAGCTCACTGGAAAGTTCAGCCAATTGGTTTGTCGATGGCATATTTTAAGTTGTACACCAGCTGTTTACTAACCATGCCCAGACATCAAAGAGAGTTATGACATGTGTTTATGTGCTCATCCCAGCAAGCAATGATCCAATGATCCCTCTCTCATAGTTACTCACCATCAATTCCAAGCTGAACCCTGTATTGCATGAAAGATACCAAGATGACCCTGACTTCTCAATGAAGATATTTCCCCCTAAGCTGACCCCATCCTTGACTACTTTGAGGATACATACATTAGCAGACAACTTAGATTGAGCAAGCATGCTCCATTGTTCTTTGTTAGAATACGGAGGATTTATGACCGCATCATGAAAAAACTCCCCTGAAGAGCAACGATGATAAAGGCCTGCACAACCACATCCAAGCCCATGTTAGTTACTGTGATCCACACATGAGTTACTGAGGAGAGAGCTGGCACTCAGCAATGTCGTTATGAATCAGATGATTGATGGAGACTGAACACCATCACAGCGGAAGAAGTATGAAGATTAACGTGACAGGATAACAGACATTGTTAAAGATTTTGAAAACTGCAGTTTTTTCTACTTTTTAAGAGAAATAGCTCATATCTTACAGTTTTAGTGTGGGGAACAAATATTCCTTACGGGACATTGCAAGTACAGTCAGATCACAAATTACTTTTACCTCCTTTGGTGTCGAACATTATAACAAACTAGCAAAAAAATTCCAGAGTTCTTGCATCTGGCTTGATATAGGTATTTCTGGTTTTCTGATATATAGAACCACCAGTGACACTTGTTCTTGTCACTTGCCATAATGCAATGATGTTTCAGTCAAGCTTACCGACCCTATTGAGACGATAGGAGAAGTTGTTTTCACTTGGAAATCCATCGCACTTTGGGGTAAAAGTAATATATGGTCTGTACTTGCATTTCATAATGCTGCATGGTTCACCAATTTTTTTCACAATAAATGAAATTTAACATGAAACCTGTGATATTTTCTACTTTAATAATTTTGCATTATTCAATTTTCTATAATGATACTAGAAAATACTTGAAATATGTGTTATTTTTCCTTTTTCAGCCAGTTTTATTGATAGAAAATATGGCTGCAGAGGGCAGATGTCTAGGGGACAATTTTCGTATGGAGTCAATTGCTTTTGGGTAATTTTCCTGGGGGCAGTTGTCCTAGAATGGTTATGTGGGTAATGAGAACTAGGATTCTTTCTTTGTTCCATTTTTAGTTGCTTGTGACATAGGGCATCTTTACATATTAATAAAGGGTAACTTTCACTTTGAATGATGGGAAAAGGCAGTCCATACAAGTGTGGCTAGCATTCCCACTGGGTAAGACATTTTGCTGTGTGGGTAACCGGAACTCCAGCATTTTTTCTAATGCTATGTATAGTTGGTTGTGACACAAGGCTCCCTTACGTACTGATCAAGTGCACATTCAAAAGTGAATGAGGGCAGGAAAAGGCAACTTTTACAAATACATCTAGGGTCTCCATACTATAAAGCATGCAAGAGCAGCTGGGTTCATGCAGGGGTTTACTGATTATATGCAGTAGCTGGGCATTGTGCTCATATGTAGCTCATGAACAAACACAGTACCTAGCATCTTGATATAAACACATTTAATGAACCTTTTGGAACATGGGGTGGCTGTCCAATGATGACATTGTCTATTGATATAAACACATTTAATGAACCTTTTGGAACATGTGGTAGCAGTCCAATGATGACATTGTCTATCTGCATTTCATTTGCAGCTATGAAAATTAAGGTAAATCTTGGCTGTTAAAAAGATTAGGTGAGGTTTTCATAGGTTCTTTTGATATTTAGAAGTGTTTCATCATGCTTTATGTTCATTGACCCCAGTTTTTTCTGTTCTTCATAATACTTGCCAGTGTAAACATATTGAAGGAAATGAATGAGCAAAGCCATGTTCCTCCAGGTGAAATTTATCCACTACAATAGATTCAACCTTTCTGTAAGAACTTTTGTTGGATGCCATGGTTGGTAAGGTTGTGGCATTAATGTACTGCTGTGCATTATATGAAACATAGAATTGAACAGAATCTTTGAAAACCTTACCTATGTAACCTTGAATTTTGATATTTCAGTGTAGAAATATATAAGTGTTATTGTTGGCTAGCCTTCACATGATGAATAGTAGAAACAAGCAGATGTTCAAAAATAATTTTCTTGAAGCATTTTCATCTGAGAGTATTTGAAGTTATTCTTTTTGATTTTTTATCAATTTTGGACTTAAGAACTTATAACTTACAGAATACTCTTTGTTCTTGAATTTTCAGACAAAAACTTTTGATAAAAGAATACTGTATGTTCTTGAACTTTCAGATGAGAATGATCTGAACTGTGTCCCCTTGAACTCACACAACTGTAGGAAATGGACGGAAGTAGACCATAACAATGACGTATCTCTGAAATAACGTCAAAAATAAGGTAATTGGTCCCAAGGGGAAGTTAGAGAAGGCTTGGCAAATTGAAATTTTGCATTACCACAAGTACAACTGTGGAATATAATACAGTAGACTTTTGTTTGCAGTGGCTGCATGTTGTTTGAAGACTAGAAAAATGTTGGGGAGTATGATGTAGTCTTTTTTTTTCCATCTTATGACTAAGTAAGTTGGTAATGTGGAGGGCTGTGAAGATTAGGGAGACTGTAGGCTTAGTTGAGACACTTCTACAAATTAAGATTATCTGTAAAAGCCTACTCATCTTCACGTATGGATCATGATTTACCTGCACTTTTTGATTTTTTATCATAATATATTAGCTTTATTGTTGCCTGCTACATGGTGAATTTTTTTTTATACATGGTGAAGTTTTATTTTTATACATATTCGCCTTTTCCTGTGTTAGCGAGGTAGCATTAAGAACAGAGGACTGAGCCTTAGAGGGAAAATCCTCACTTGGCCCCTTCTCTGTTCCTTT
>JAYMFT010164653.1:0-12357 GCA_038088735.1 Panulirus argus | reverse complement strand
TCCACTCTTAAATCCCTTTCACAGACACAGACACACAAACACAGACACAGACACACACACACACTCACACATGCACATAGCGTGTGTGTGTTTGTTTGTTTGTGTGTGTGTGTGTTTACATATCCATCTATATTTATGTGAGGTAAATCGAGCCACTTCTTCCCCTCCCCCCTCTCATCACAGACGACCGGGGGGAGGGGGGGAAGAGGGGAGGGTAAGGGGAGGAGAGGGAGTGGAGGGTGAAAACACATAGGTCTGGGGTATCTCCCACCTCCCCCCATCCACGAAAAGGCGGTCCGCCTATGATGTTCAGCTGATCAAGGCAGGGGTGTGTGCGTGTGTGTGTGTGATGGGGGCCAAAGCACCAGCACATCTATCTATCACGGAGGGTCATTAACTGTCTACGGTCTGTGATGTGGCCGAGGAGGAGGAGGAGGAGGAGGAGAGGGGCGCTGCGCCTCCTTCTCCTCTTCCCCCACCCTCCGTCTGATGTCAAGGAAGCTTCGAGGCCTTGACGTCAAAGGGAGGAGGAGGAGAAGGAGGAGGCGGCCCTGAGGTCACACGCATGACATGCCACCTCAAAAAGGCGGAAGAAGTCACCTCTCTTTTCAGTTTCTCGAACTGGCAAGGAGGCTAAAAGCTACGCAGTCCCATAATGGTGATCCCACAGCTACGGCAGGTTCCCTCCCTCCCCCCACCTACCGGTTCTCCAGCCACGCTCTCTGGGCCCCTCTGAACGCTCCCCGTCGTTAGACGAGAGAGCAAGCACCTCTCGTCTTAACAGACATTCACAGATCGCTCCGTGCTCAGACTCAGTCACACTACACAGCTGCGACACAGACACATGTTCGTTCGACTGACAACACCAGCCGAAAATGCCCTCCTAACGCTGCCTGGCTGGGGAGGCGGGGGGAGATTATGGGATCGAATAATTTCTCAGGATTACTGATTTCCGTCTGAGTGGATTCGATGATCGATTGACGCTTGAGACGAGGATGTTGAAGTCTGCTACCTGTCCCTCCAAGTACCCCTGGAGGAGGAGGGGTTTATGTTATCACAGAGACGTTCAAACTAAAATCATAACTCTGATAACCTCCTCGTCTATGCACTGGGGTAGATGCAGACACACGGCCCGTGCCTGTAGGGGTGGGTCATCTACTATACGTCTACCTCTACCTCCCCAACGTTCTGGAAACGCGCTGAAAAAAAAAATAACAAAATCTGTTTTGGTGTGTTGTCGGAGGCGGAGGGCGCGCGAGCGACGGCATCCGGGGGAAACACTCTCGCTCCTGACGAGCAAATTACGTGTCTGCTGGGGACAGCCCTGTGGCTCACGACTGTCACCATCCTGAATACCTCCCACACACACACCGACCGACCGACCGACCGAGGCGTCGGGAGGAGAATGGCTCTGGGAGACTTCGTCTCCCCAATGTATATATCATTTCAAAAACTACAACATGTTCTCTATATCATTTCAAAAACTACAACATGTTCTCTCTCTCTCTCTCTCTCTCTCTCTCCTGTAGGGAGACACCACCACCACCACCTTCCTCGGTGGATAGGAAAATGCAGAGGTTACATCCACGGATTTATCTTTACCCCATGAGCACGACGGTATGATCCGCTGGGCGTGACGGTACAAGAACACGAAGGTACGATACGTGAGCACGACGGTACGATCTCCTGGGTACGTCAGTATGCGTTACGAGAAGGGCGACGGTACAAATTCATGAAAACGACGGTACGGTCTTTGAACACGTCGGTGCCATACCGAAGCAAGACGGTACGGTGAATGACGACAATGGTACGACCTTTGAGCACGACGGTACAGCACCTGAACGCGACGGTACCACATCCTTTCGAGCACGTTGGGTACGACCCCTGAGCATGACGAGACGACGGTACGCCACCGTGAACATATCCGTCCGTCGTCTTAATCCACCAGAGATGCAAGACTCACAAGACAGTCAGCTCACAACATGAAAATCCTTACCGGACGGTACGGTACGTACCCTTGGGGGGGGGGGGATATGACGAGTCTAGTCTGACCTTTGACCTGACCTTTAAAAGCTAAGGACCGAACAAGCTCCTTCCATGCTCTCCTGAAGTACCACCAGCTAGCCGGTTACCCTCTTTCATACGGTTGCATCTATGGTTCTTTTCCACCGTGCGTGTGTTTGTCTGTCCTCGTCTCAGTCACCAATTTCCACGTACTGCATTCCTCTCATCGCGTTCGGTATTCCAATTCCAACCCATTCCCACGCATCCTCTTCCTTTATCATCACCCATCAACACGTACTTCAATCCTACTATAACCTATTACACACATTCGACATTCCCATCTCACAAACCTATTACCAAACATCTTTTTTCCCCCCCCTATTACCAACTCTTGCTGCCCATTTCAGACCTGTTCATCACCCATTTCGACGTCTGGTATTCCGGTCTTATGGCCTATTACCGCGTAATGATCTTATCATCGCCTACTGAGTTACTGTGCATCATAATCAACAATCAAGGGCCTCCTGCTGTTTTGTGGTACACCTGCAGGAGGAGGAGGAGGAGGAGGAGGAGGAGGTCCTCTCCTCTCACACTATGATCATCTGGGAGAAGGGGAGGGGTTACTTCGAAAACCGCCTGTTTTGCTTACCCATCCCTCTTTCCCTATCACAGGCTCCTTATCTTCTTCCCCTATTGAGGATGCTCTTGACCTATCACCACCTACTGAAGGGGATCTTACTTACCACCTGTTAGTACCCCCTCCTGAAGGCTCCAGTGATCCGTTCATTACACGGAGTTAGATACAAACAGTAGTGACAACAGACTAGTGTGTGTGTGTGTGTGTGTGTGTGTGTGTGTGTGTGGGGAGGGGGTCCACTCGAGGCTGTTGGAGATCGTGGGAGATACCAGAGATTCAGAGATGGAGATGGTAAGAGAGAGAGAGAGAGGGAGAGAGAGAGAGAGAGAGAGAGAGAGAGAGAGAGAGAGAGAGAGAGAGATTCAGAGAGATAACTTAAGGAGAAGTATCTGTACACCGAGAACGATCGAATAACGTAATTCGACTCTATGACGTTGCTTTCAACTGCTCTAAGTGGCGAATCGTTCCATACATCAACAATCCTCTCGAAGAAAAACGTCCTTTGCACCCGTTCAAAGTTAAGACGTTTGCCCATGACTTTGTATTCACTAGCGCTTGTGAAACCAGACAAATCCAGCCTGAAATAGCATCTTAGATCGAAAAATTATCAAGGTCTCTCACAATTCTGAATACCATTTATCATAAGTAAGGTGACTAAACCTGAACACAATATTGAGGGTGGGGACGCACCAGTGAGTCGTACAGAGTGACATTGGGATTCTTAAATTCCAAAACCTTACCAACTTCGTCTGCCTCTTCTTATTTTCCAGACCACTGGGTCCTATCGAGGCTGCTTTGCCACAGTGGAAGTGATCAGAGAGTAACTGATTAATGTGGTTGGAGCAGAAATCTATGCAATGCTTTTACGTATACCTGGCCTCCACGCCACCAGAGATGACCAAATCCAAAGACTGCTTCCTCGTATACCGGAATCTACTTGCCGCCTATGGAGCCCCGGTCCACCAGTCTGTGTCAGTCAGTCGTTGCAGTCGCTGGATTCTTGTTGCAGCTTCACCCAACCCAACTCTCCCTCCTCTCCCATCTAGTCAATGCGAGACAAAAATCTGCTTCGTGCTGAAGGTCTGTGTTTCACATGACCGACTCTTCCGTCTCATCTACCACCGTATGCCGTTTCACCTACTACCAGGTCTCTGTTTCGCCTACTTGAAGGCTTCTCTCTCAGCTATCGGTGGTCTGTCTCGCCTCGCTGCTCAGGGAGGGCCTCTCCTTAAACCACAGTACCCAGCGAAGACCCTCCTCAGTGCTTTGCTGGCGGAGTGGTCACCTTCTCGCACGGCCGAAGTGACTAACGACCGACCAAACCCTTCCTCTCTCAAAGCCCGAACGGGTCGACCGTGTGTTAGAAGACCATACCAGACCAGACCACCCTCCTTCAAACACACCCACCTAGCAAATAACAAACCTCCCTCTCCATAGACAACCTCCCCCCACCCCCACCCCCAGCCTCCTCCCCCCTCTCCTCTTACATTAATCAGAGCGAGATTAGTCGTCGCCTTGTGATTAATATTCATCATCAGCGGCACAGACCTGGTCGTAATCAGTTCCTCGAATCGAGACGTTGATCGGCCAGTCGTGCATCTGGATGTGATCAACAACAGGCCACACCACCACCTCCCAAGACCAACCCACGCACACACTGATAAGCTAATTAGAGACCTTGCTTAGAGACCGTGATCCGAGTGTCGGCCCCTCCTCTCTCTCCTCCTGTTTCCTGGGGCAGAGAACAGCTGCTCGACTATAGAGACCCGAAGATTAATTACCCCCTCTTCCCCTTTTCCCTAAGTAACCCTGATTAATCCCTCTCTTCAGGGCTTGCCTAGTAATTATCGATCATGGGATCCGATGCCACACCTGGCTGTGATTAGTGATTAGAGCTCTTACACCTAGCCGTGATTAGACCCCTTATACACCTGGATGTGATTAGATACCCTTATACACCTGGCTGTGATTAAACCCCTTATACACCTGGCTGTGATTAGACCCCTTATACACCTGGCTGTGATTAGACCCCTTATACACCTGGCTGTGATTAGACCCCTTATACACCTGGCTGCGACTATATCTCTACAAACCCCTCACTAGTGCTCAGCATCCCTAGCACTAGCGCTCAGTCCTCAAACACTAATGTTCAGCCCCCACACAAGAGTGCTCAGCAACCCACACACTAGCGTTCGGTAGACCTACACACTAGTGCTGAGCACACTAACATTACTGCTCAGCACCCCCATACAAGAGTGATCAGTATCCCCATACACTAGTGCTCAGCATCCTCCCTACACAGTAGTGCTTAGCACCCCTATACACCAGTTCTCAGCACCCCCTTAAACTAGTGTTCAACATCCCATACACTACTGCTCAGCACCCCCATACACTAGTACGCAGAACGTCTATACATCAGTGCTCGGCACCCCCTGTACACCAGTGCTCAGCACCCCCTATACACCAGTGCTCAGCACCCCCCTTTATACACCCCAGGGCTCAGCATCCCTATATACCAGTGCTCACCACCCTCTATACCCCAGTGCTCAGCACCCCCTCTACATACCCTAGGGCTCAGCAACCCCTATAAACCAGTGCTCAGCTCCCCCTATACACCAGTGCTCAGCACCCCCTCTGTACACCCTAGGGCTCAGCACCCCCTCTATACACGAGTGCTCAGCAACCCCCCCTGTACACCAGTGCTCAGCACCCCTATAACCAGTACTCAGTATCCCCCGTACACCAACGCTCAGCACACCCCTATACACCAGTGCTCAGCACCCCCTCCTATACACCAGTGCTCAGCACACCCCTTCTATACACCCTGGGGCTCAGCTCCCCCTGTACACACCAGTGCTCAGCACACCCCTCCTATACACCAGTGCTCAGCACCCCCTTTATACATAAGTGCTCAAAACCCCTATACAACAGTGCTGAGCACCCCCTCTATACACCGTAAGGCTCGGTAACCACAGAGCCGGGCGGCGGGCGCGGAGGTCGGGCGCTTCTGTCTCACTCACCGAGTCACCACGCGCACACTGACAGCACGCCACCCGCTCCCTCCTGCCGCGTGCTGCCGCCCCTCCTCCCCCTCCACCTCTCCCCCCATTCCCGTCCTATCCTCCCCCCCTCCCTCCTCCTCCCCCTATCCCTCCACACACACACACAACCTGTTACGCCTCAGATGTACCACCCACCCACCCAACCTCTCCTCCTGCTCCTCCCCTCCCTTCTCTATCCTCTCCCCTCCACTATTAGCACCCCTTCCACCTCCACCTCCTCCTCCTCCCAACCCATCAAACACGCCACCCCGACTATCTCAACCACACACGCCTATACTATAACTCCTCGAAGACCTCGCTGTCCTCCTCCAACCTCTCCCCCCCCTACCCCAACGCCCCACCCCGGTCATGCCCTCAGCTGTCTTAGCGAGACTCCAGACCAGACTGTCTACTCTAGAGTAGCTAGCCTAGCCAAGCGGCCATCTCTAGAAACACAAGACCCCCCCCCCCCATCTCTCCGTCAGGTGAGGAAGCAGAGTGGTCCCTCCCTCACTCCACGCCACACGGAACAGATAACACACACTACAAGCTGTCACGCGTGTGACTACTGTGGCCAGCGTTATCATGAATGATTATCATCTGTAATATCTCGCTATCAGCCCCTCCAATTGCAAACCCCACCCCCTCCTCCCCCCCCCACGAAGGCAACAGCAACAGCCGCAGAGAAGGGGCAACAGAAACAAAGAGGTAACAGCCGATATGATCAGGAAGCAGACTACAGGCGAGAACAACAAATATGCACTAGGACAACAGAAAGGGAGGGGGGGGGGGGAGGTTCACACACACTAGCCAACGGCAGCAGAAGGGCAAACAGCCAAGTCCACCGAAAGTCAAGGGTCCTGCATTACCCTGCAGAGGCAACACAGCGCTGGCGCAACAGACGAATGGACCCTGAATATAATTAAGCACTTAAAACCGCTTTTCTTTTTTTTGTGGGGTGGGGGGGAGAAGAAAAAAAAATTTACTTAATAAAATAGAAAGCACAAGACCGCCTCTCACTCGACACACACACACACCAATGAGACAGCTGACGGCTGTTGGTAGAGAGAGAGAGAGAGAGAGAGAGAGAGAGAGAGAGAGAGTAGAGAGTAGAGAGAGAGAGCTGCAGTGAAGTAAGAGAGGATGGAAGACAACCTTTAGTCTCACACACATCCATATCCTGCGGCGAAGAAGCGTCTTACAAAACAACACACGTCTGTTTCAAACGTGACTCAGCCGTGAGTGTCCACAGTAACGTACGCATCGGCGGTCGGGGTCTGTCTCTCCGTGCCACAGAACGCGTCACGCGGCCTGTGCCGGCAGAGACGGCTGTGTTTAAAGGCTGAACAATATAAAAAGGAATATCTCAGACAGGCTAACATTAAAATCATAGGCTTACGTTGGCTCCACATGCAATGATAACGTAGCAGGCTCTTTCCCTCAGTGTTTTACTCTCTCTCTCTCTCATTTACATATATATATATATATATATATATATATATATATATATATCAGCAAAAACTGATTCTCAATCTCTTCCAGAATGTCTGGAAAGGTAACGTAAAACAACAAGCCTTTCCCATCTTTAGTTATCCCTGCGTCTACCGTTAAAACCAATTTATGGTGAATTATTTTTTTTTCTTATATTCCGTTCTGGGTTTGTCATATTTGGCTTCCCTCGCCCTCACTCGCTCCCTAGTCTTCTCTCGTTCTCACTTGCTCTCTAATCTTCTCCCTAGTCACACCCTCCCTAACTCTCTCCCTGGTAATCTACTGTCTCTCCCTCTCCCTCTCTCTTTTCTGTTCTCAATATCTCTTTCTGTCTTTCCACCGTCACATTTTTTCTTACAAATAACTTAAATCTTACCCATGTTCCTCTCACTCCCTAGCCATGAGTATACTTCTCTCCCTCCCTAGAAAACTATCCATCTCGTCTCCCTCCCTGGGACATATCTCCCCCTCTCTCTCCCTCCCACGGAAAACCTGTCTCCTCCCCCTCCTCTCCCCACCAAACACCCCTTCCATCTCCTCCTTCGACGCCTAACACCCTCCCAAGATGTCATAACGTGGGGGTTTCAGACGATACAATATATAAATTTTTTCCCTCTGCGCGCGACTGTCTGGAGCCCCTTGCGGTGCTGCCCTTGCTTGTTTGCACTGCCACCAGATCCCCGCGCCAGTGACACCAACCACTACTGTCTGCCAACAGTGGTGACACCGCCGCCGCCGCCACCACGGCAGCCTGCCACCAGATAATTGCTTGTCCCGAGGCACACCACCGCCGTCTGAGCCACCCCGGGGGTATGGTGTGCCGGGCAAAGGTCTTTGACTTGTTGTAGCCCGAAGGGAGGCCAGGTCAAACGTCGTGCCACCGTGCCCAAAGGGCTCGTGCCTTTTCGAGCTCAGGGGGCACGTACCGTCGTGCTCCAGGGCACGTACCGTCGTGCTGGAGGGTACTCGAAGTACTTGTACTCAAGGGCCAGTACCATCGAGTCTTGGACAGTACCGACGTGATCAAAGAGCCGTACCGTCATGTTTAGAGGGCCGTACCCTCGTGTTCGGTGGCACGTACCGTCGTGCTCAAGGGCCGTACCCTCGTGCTCAAGGATCGTACCGTCGTGTTCAAAGACACGTACCGTCTTGCTCAAGGGATCTTATACTCAGTAGAATACCCGCTTCCCATGAATTTCCGGTGGTGGTTCGCTTGCTTGGCCGGTCGTGACGCGTCTTCCGGGCCTGTGACGCACGACACATAACGTGACGCCTAACATTTATAAGGCGTAACATATTGTACTTACTGCCAGTATGGAGGAGATGACGACTTCATCGCTACACTAACACGTGACGCAAACGACCAGAAACCGTCACACTACCACGTGACGCAAACGACCCACACCGCTACATTAGCTCTTCGCTCTCTCCCACCGTCACACTCCCACCCTTGTCCCACACTTACACTTAAATGATAAAAAAACTCAGCCTATAGTCCACTTAGCGTCAAACACACACATACACACTTCCCCTCCCCCATGTGACGCACCCGGACCGTCACAACACCACCACTTGAGACAACCCTCGTCACGTAATCTTCTTACCAAGGGCCTCGCTGACCTTTCCCCAAAGGAAAAAGGGAAACATTTTGCGTACAACTTAGTGTCGACGAGAGGGGAGCTAGCGAGCAAGCCAGCCACTACACTCACATAGGTCAACACACTTGGGGGGGAGGTCTCCTCACTCACACACACATGCACACATATACAGCCTCACACTTAAAGGAGTTAGTGGCGCTACTCTCACACTATTTCCAACCCGAGGAGGAGGAGGAGAAAGAAGAGGAAGGAGGAGGAGGAGGAGGAAGGAAGAGGAGGTACTAGAGGGAGGAGGCACTTGGGGCATCCCTGCTGTTCGCTGGCTGATTGAGCGCTACCACGCCCTCGCAACGCTCGACTTAAAATCTCGGGTAAACGAGTCACAGCGACTAAACCAAACAGCGCACACATACACCCTCAATGAGGTCAGGCGTCGTTGACCTCCCCTCCCACCAGTCATGCTCTGGGGGGGGAAGGGGGAAGGGTAGGGGTAGGGGGTGTTCCGCTGTCAAATGAGACTAATGCCAGGAGTGGGAGAAACATATGCACTCGGCCCTATCTCTCGTGTGTGTGTGTGTGTGTGTGTGTGTGCATACACAGGAGTACAGACACGGTACATGTAAACAAGGTCAAGAGACGGGGTAACACGAGCGTAAATCTCTCTCCCTGCAACACGCGTAATCACCATCTAGCCACAGACAGCAACCCATGACGACACGGGAGCCATATAAACATCACCCTGACGAGTCCCGTCACATCTAGACACACACACACACAATCCTGCCGTGTGTGGTCCTACAGACGGAGGCGGCCAATAACATCACCACCACTTCTGAGACGACACTGATGGCACACGCGTGGGGCGGGGCGCCCTCCTCCTCTCCTCGTCTTATCAACCGGAAAGATCAAGATAACAAGGCATCATCCATCCCTGTGAGAGAGAAAAAAAAAAACTCCAACGGACATCTACAGAGCCAGATACGACAAAGCAAAACCACTCGACCTTGGATACACACACACACACAGCCATCCGTACACAGGCAGCCTAACAAATGATGCTACAGTGCTGCCCTTTCACCAGTGCTTCTTCAGTGGCGTGAGCTGACCGCCCTGCCCTGCCCTACCCCACCCTACCCCTCCCACAGCTCTGGGGGGGGAGGGCACAGGGCGCCCACACTACCCCACAACAGGAGAGGAGGAGGAGGAGGAGGAGGAGGGGTGAGGGCAGGCCTGCCTGCTTGGTAACATGACCTGTGATTAGTTACATCTGGCTCAAACCGGGCCACGGGGAAAGGTTAGATCCGTACCATGTTGTGGAAAAGGGGGTTCCTCTTCCATCCCTCCCTCCCTTACTGCCGTTCCCTCGGATAGTCTTGGGGGTCAGGAAAGTTGTCAGTGGAGGCGATGGAACCCCGCCCTCTCTCTGACTCCCTCGGTAAATCTATGGAGACGAGCCAACACTCGCATGTGTCCGGGGGAACGAGAGTTGGCAAGTAAACACACAAGTATTATCTCGGTTCGACGACGTGGTCGGTATACACACACACACACACACACACACGTGTGCGGCAGGTGGGCAGTAGGACAGTACATACGTACGTACACAGGTTCACTAGCAGCCATTTGTCAATGTTTGTGTAAACCTCTGTCTCCCGTTTTCCTTCAGGGTGACCTTCCTGGTCCTTTGTTGTTATAGTGTTTCCTTCAGTCGCTTCTCTGTTCTCTCTTTTCTTTTTCTGTTACAATTCTCCAGCTCCTCCCGTGTTCTATCTTCTATTTTCTTAATATATTTATATCATTATCTGCAAGCGTTTTCCCACTTTCTGTCGGAACCGTATCTTCCCATTTTTTGTCTTCCACGCCTCCAAGCTTTCGGGTAAACCCCGTGTTCTATGTTGCTAAATCATCGTTTGAATAACTTCATCACAGTCTCCTTTAAACCCCCGTAACTGATCTGTTTACCTCCCGCGCCTCAGTGATGGTAAATATATTTAGTTGGGGCGAGATGTTGACAAGCCTCACGGGACCTCATATTATCCGCACTTCTCCTCCAGCTCGTGTGTTATCGAGAAACGTTTTTGCTACTGCTTAATTTCCCCCTGTTATCTTATACATCCTGCCTCCCTAATGGCCTCCTCCTCCTCCTCTTCGAGTTATCTTGCCTGCCAAATGGCCTCCTCCTTCTCGAGTTATCTTGCAATTCTATCCTCCTCCTCCTACTCCTCACAGCCGCGTTGCTGTGGGCCACTTTAGCTCCGCCTCCACCTCCTTCTCCTCTTTCTCTCTCTCTCTCTCACACCCACCCACACCCTTGGTGCTCACCTGGCACCACCAATGGCCCTCCTATACTCTGCTCCACGTCCTCATTTACCCTCAGCGTCTCTACTACAACTACTGTTACCACGTACGCCCTCTTTCACACCCCCCAGTGTCCTCCCACCCTCAACCATACGTGATGCGTTCCTCGCATACGTCCTCCTCCCACCTCCTCATCTTGCGACTTCCCTCAGCCACAGCAGCGGTGTGGCACTCCTCCTCCTCCTCCTCCTCCCTCCCGCCTCCTTACCTTACTAGTTACGCCCTCCACTATGAGGTTTTCCTCGATCTCCGAGTTTACCTCCTGTTGCTTCCTTACGAACAGAAAGAACGACCTGACTTCAAGCGTCCTTCCCATGTGGCTGGGTCGTCTGCTTCGTCACCTCTATCCCACCCAACCCTTCCCTTCCCCCTTCCGCCTCCTCTCCCCTCCCCTCCTGGCAACTTTCCAGTACCATTCCGTCTGTGTTCCCCCTTTCCTTGATGTCCTGTTTTCCATCCCAGCTGCGTACTCGGCCGAATCTCCCTCTATACTGTAACTCCCTCTCTCACTGTAGGTTATACCCCTATCTGAAACTGCACCTTTTTCTGTACTATAACTTCATATACAGTGCATCCACCCATGCTATACTGTATATCTCTGTATTGTATCTCCTTCCATTTAGTTTCTCCTATATTGTATTTCCCTCTATACTGTATATCCTTTTTGCTATATCTATATGATGTATCTCCCTCTACAGGGTGTCCCCCTCTGTACTATATATCCTATAATGTGCCTGTATAGTGCATCCCCTCTATACTCTATGTTCTCCTATGCTGTATATCTACAGTGTTTGCCCCGTATACTGTATCTCTCTCTATACAGCATCTTCCTAATTGCCACAGTTGCACCACAAGCGACCTCTGTACCTACTCAATGGCTTTCCTTCTTAAATCAACCTATTTTGGGCAAGTTCTGTTACATTTATATATATATATATATATATATATATATATATATATATATATATATATATATATATATATACCTACCTGAGGCGCTCTCTCCTGCTTCCCATATAAGCAAATGTACAAAAGTGCTCACCATTATCATCGCCATAATAATAATAATAATAATAATAATAATAACGCTAATAACAATAATACTAACAATATTTATAATAATAATAATAATAATAATAATAATAATAATAATAACAGAATTCACTCCTCAACACAGATGGTTGTAACATACTCTGGCGCCTCACCTGTGCTGGGGGAGTGGAGTGGC
>JAYMFT010164642.1:0-12357 GCA_038088735.1 Panulirus argus | reverse complement strand
TATATATATATATATATATATATATATATATATATATATATATATAACCTTTTTTTCATATTTGTTCGCCGTTTCCTGCGATTGCAAGCTAGTGACAGAAGCAAACGAAAAACGACCTCATTCGCTCACATCCACTTTATAGATATGTATAATGCACCGAAACCAAGAGCCCCCTATTCACAACCAGCCCTCCACTCTACAGACCTTTTTTTGGTTACACCTTACCGCTTCATATGCCTGGTTCAGCCCCTGGATACCACATCTCTCCAATTTACTCTATTCCATGCACGCCTCGCACCTTCTTGCATGTTCAGGCCCCGAAATCTTAAAACATCTTTCGCTCTATCCTTTCATCTCCTCCTCCGTTTCCCTCTTTTCTGTATTCCTTCACCTCTTATATGTATAATCTCTATGTCATCCTCTCCTCATTCATTCTTTCCATATGTCCAAACCATTTCGGCATACAATCTTCAGCTCTCTCATAAATTCTCCTCTTACTACCACACCTTTATATTACCTTATCATTTTTCATTCGATCAACCCACCGCATATCACATGCTGTCCTCAGACATTTAATTTCCAACAAATCCACCCTCTCTTATATTTGCATAACTAGGCCCAAAGCCTCACGTCCATACAACACCGTCGGAACTACTGTACCATTGCCTATATTTGCCCTCATAGACAATGACCTCTTTTCTCATACACTCCTCAATGAGCCCAGGACCTTATCCCCACCTCACTTGCCCTATGGCTCACTCAAGGAATACAGACTCACACTCTATGTAATCTGTCTCTCTCGACTGCTAAACCTAGTAACTGTTGATGATATATACTAGCCGTAGGTGATTCTTCACTCGCTGTGTAGCCATTAGGAAACGGAGTCCGGTAGCACACACGCACATATCTATACATATCTGTGTGAGTTGTGTGTAATTGCCTATTCGTGTAGTACGAGTAGAGAGAGAGAGAGAGAGAGAGAGAGAGAGAGAGTTCTACTCTCGTGGGGCCCCATTAGCTGTGTGAACTAACTTATCTGTAGTTACGTATTCGTACAGTACGGGGAGAGAATTGCTAGGCCCCAGCGCTTGAACTTTACCTGCCATCAACAACTTTCTGACCTTTTGTCTGCTGTCAGCATCACGATTTCGTTAGTTTATTCTATTCATCCTCTGCCCTTATACAATAAAATTATTTTTTTAAATCTTTTTCAACAACATTTATTATTACTTAATTTCACGTTGTGGCCTCTGGATGTTTTATCGTTGTATCTGTTGAAAAATTCTTCTCTGGTCTAATAACTTAAAGCTGTGATCGTCACCTCTTACTGCTGTATCTTCCATGGTTGACGATTTTTTTCTGCTACAACCTCTCACTGTAATTTAGTTTTCTTATTTGTGGTGCCATTTTGTTCATCTCCTCTGAACTTTATTAATTCCTTGTGCCTCTTTAAATGTGGTGACCAAACTTGAGAAACATATCCTAGTTTTGGCCTATTTAGGATGTGAACAGTTTTCTGAATATTTCTCTATCTGTGTACTTGA
Organism: Panulirus argus; assembly: GCA_038088735.1. NCBI lineage: Eukaryota > Metazoa > Arthropoda > Malacostraca > Decapoda > Palinuridae > Panulirus > Panulirus argus. The sequence goes on along the minus strand of JAYMFT010164642.1, from coordinate 10,813 downwards.
AGATGGTTCTAATATTTCCCAACAGACGGTCTGTCTCAATTACATTCCTCCTTAAATGGTATTCTGACAGCTTAAGTGGCGTCGACTCCGAAGTCCATTTTACACACATATGTCTTCAGCTTGTTTTCATCTAGATGATATTCGTATTGAAACCTTATCCCACTCTGTGCCGCCCTCAGTACCTTGCAATTACTTTGATTAAATGTCACAGTTTCTTTATCAAACCAACTTTCGAGATTTTTCAGGTCCCTTGGGAGTTGATGCAGGCAGCCCTTGGCATCCTTCACTTCCCTCAGGACCTTGGCATCAACCTCGAACATAATCAGGTACGGGTCCAGTCCATCGGGCAAGTCATTTACATATATCAAGAAGAGCAATGTACACCACTGATGACCCAACCCATTTCCAGAAGGGCTTTTCTGACATGCGCTACTTCTTTGCCTCCCACAAAGGTAATCTTTTATCCATCTAAGGGGTCTCCTCTTTATCCCTGCCTGCAGACTCATTTTGCTCACCAGCCTCTTGTTTGGTATAGCAGGCCTGATAATCACAGTCCACCCACCCTTCTTCCCTCTTGTCTACAATGGAGCTCACTCTCTTACTGAAGTCTACGAGGTTTGCTACACACGACATCTTTCCATCGAATCCATGTTGTCTCTGGGTAACGTCTCATTTACAAAGAGTCGTCCATTTCCTTTCTGATTATCTTTTCCGGTATTAATAAGACCACACTCGTCAGAGAGACAGTTTTGTCTTTCAAGCAGAACTTCCCGGTCTCCTTTCTTAAAGAGGGGTACGATACCTATCCTCTCCACTCTCATGCATTTTCCCTTCCTCCCTATTCTATCTTACTGGTGTTGGGGTTATAGTGTCTTCCATTGTGAAAAAAAACTCTCACACTTGATATTCAGCTTCTCACGTATACTTACGTCATCCTCCACAATTTTTCCTTCTGAATCTTTCAGTCCAATTAGCAGCTTTTTAATTGACAATTTACTCCTAATGTATCCATGAAAATGTTTTCCATTTTCCTCTGCCTTTGTCCACAAGATTCTATCTAAAGTCTCTCTGTTTCACATTTCTTATCCCACGATACTCATACCTTGCTTTGCTATACCTTTATAGTGTTGACTTCACAGGACATCCCAAATCTCTTTTGCTTTATGGCACCTTTTATTGAAGCACACGCTGTTCTCTTTTTCAGCCCTCCCTTTGTATCTGAAACTTGAGTTACCAGTGCTCTTACTCCTTCACTTTACATTTTAAAGTCCTTTCCTTAACAATAACTTATATCATGGCTACAGAGCTCCAATACCCGATTCATGCGTGCGTTCGTTTTTCAGTAGCAACTAGAGAACTTCATCTGATTGGTAAAGAGTTTGGATAGAGAACAGGGGTCATAGGTGCAATGACAGCGTCTACTATGGTCCTCAGTTTACTTTACAGAACATGAAGAAGCTTTTCGGTTGGCTGTTGTGGCTCGACTTTGACGGTCCTCATCACTATGAACCTGTTGTTTTTATGCAACTATCATGATAACCTGACTTATGGGATGACGACCTGGCTTCTCCTGGGGTGATGACGTGGTTTCTCCTGGGATGATGACATGGTTCCTCTTGGTATGATGACGTGGCTCCTCCTGGGATAATGACGTGGCTCATCCTGGGATGACGACATGGTTCCTCATGGAATGATGACGTGGCTCCTCCTAGGATTACGACGTGGCTCCTCCTGAGACGAAGACATAGCTCCTACTAGGGTGATGACGTGGTTCCTTCTCGAATGATGACCTTGTTCCTCCTGGGATGATGATCTTGCTTCTCCTGGGATGATGACATGGCTCCTTCTGGGATGATAGCTCTTCCCCTCAAAAGGGACACTTTATGTGAGATAAAAACATTGAACCTAAAGGTCTTAACCCCTGGTGTAGGACGGACATGACCCCTGGGTATGATGACGTGACCTTTGATCCGACTCTGAAGGGTCAGGTTTAAGATTCAGGTCATCAAAAGCCAAGTGTCGTACCGTTGTGTTCAAAGGTCGAATCCTTTATGCTCATGGGGTCGAGATGATGGATATTACAATCGACCTTGTCGAATAAATTCATTGCTTGCTTTTTTCCTGAATGACAATAAAGTAAATGTATCCATACCCCATTTCCACTGCAAATCACTTATAGATTATGGCTACACCCACTGACATCCTCCCACTGAAACTATCTACAGTGGGAGGCGTTCTCGTCCGGCATCGCCACCACTACCACCACTTGGGGTGAGCCAGTGACACGTACGGAGGGAAATAGTCAATATCCCGCCCCTCACAGATCTGTCCGCCGACCTGAAACTAACATTTTAAAGCTCTTTCTCAGCGATAAGTGGCCGCGTGGACTGGTGGGTTTAGCTGGGCTGTGTGTGAAGTGGTGGGCTTGGATGAGACGTGTGTGAGATGGTGGGCTTGGGTGGGTCGTGTGTGAAGTAGTGGGCTTGCGTGGGCTGTGTTTGGAGTGGTGTGTTTGGGTGAGATGTGTGTGGAGTGGTGGGCTGGGATGGGCCGAGTGGATTATTGGCACCGGATGGGCCGTATGTGTGGATTAGTGGGATTAGGTGGGCCGTGTGTGGATTAGTGGGCCTGGTTGGGCCATGTGGGGTGATAGGCTTCGGTAGTGGTGGGGTAAAATGGGAGGGGAGGGGGGGGCAGTGGAGAACTATCAGCGAAGGAATGAGAAGGGAAGAAAGAAAGGGATAAAAGTGGATGTGGAGGGAGTGGCTGGTTAGGAATTAGAAATGGGGAGATTGATAGCTAGTCTGGGGAGGTGAGTGATGCGGGAGAGTGACGCTGGGGAGGAAAGACTAGGGCGAGTAGTGTAATGAAGAAAGGAGAAAGACAGAGCCGAATCAGATGAAGAAACCAGAAAACAAAATAGAAGAAAATTAGGCCAAGAGAGCTGGGGAAAAATAAGGACAAAGAAAATTGAGGAAACGAGAACAGAAGACGAGGCCATAAAAGGAGAGGGAAGACGAGAACAACGAGTCTACCTCGCTGTATGTCAGCGTATAGTCCAGGACTCTCACCATCTTCCATTCACGTGCACCGCAAGGACGGCATAAAGGAATTATAATAACCTCCCTGAACAAAGAAAACGTGAAAAAAACCCGCCAAAGTGGATGTCATAAAACTGAGCATCAAAACCCGACGGCGGGGCCCAGCCAGGCCAGTGGGCAGGAGACCCAGGGGACAGTTAGGGAGGAAGTCGACGTAGGGAGGAGGAAAGCAAGGGAGACAAAGGAAGGAGACCATCCTAGGGAGAATGAAAACAAGGGAAACAAAGGGAGGACGTCGACCTAGGGAGGATGAAGGCAAAGAAGACAAAGAGAGGAAGTCCCTCCCCCCCAACCCCTGGACGAGGCGGGGGAGAAAAGAGGAGGGGACGTGGTAGGGGAAAGGACGTATCATCCCCCATCCCAAGAGGAGGGGTGGGAGGAGGAGGAGGAGGAGGAGAAGGAGAAGAGGGAGGAGGTGGGGGAGAGGGCGAGCGTGAAGCTAAACTCATTAACCTTCCATCTTACTGTTGCCGGGGGCCAGGTCCTGAGATGTGCTGATAACGAGAGAGAGAGAGAGAGAGAGAGAGAGAGAGAGAGAGAGAGAGAGAGAGAGAGAGAGACTCCGTCGTACCCCCATCCATTCATCTCTTCCAATACTACGGCAAACACGTCTGTCAGTCCAGCGAAGACATTAACATACATAGCGACAACTGTGGATTTTCTTGAGTAATAGGTACACTGGATACCGTCCATGGTATAATTGTGGGTTGACTGTTCCTGAGACAGTAATGGATGAAATGTTCCTAGGACAGTACTGAGTGAATTGTTCTTCGGACAGCAGTGGGTGGACTGTTCCTGGGACAGTAATGGGCGAATTGATAATGGGACAGAGATGTTTGAAACGTTTCTGGGACAAGAGTGGGTGACTGCTCCTGGGACAAAAGTGGTTAAGCTGTTCCTGGGATTATAATGGGTGAACTGTAAGAGGGGGTAAACGTGACCACCTCAGTGGGAGAGGGTTTTGCGGGACGTGGAAGTTGATACGGTCGCTCCTGAAGGTGTCTGTGATCTGCGGGAGGGGTTGTACATCTTAGGGTTATGTTCCAGTTGGGAGGGGAGGTTGGCTCGAGCTTGGCAGGGTGGAGGTGACAGGAACTGGTTATCAAATCAGTTCTCGGCTGGATACACTACAATCCCGACCATATACGTATATATAAGGTCATCTTGATGACGCTTATCGGCGTAACATTGCTGAGATATAGTTCCAACTCGTATACAGAAGGGGGACGTTTGAAACAAAGGAACATAGTAATCTACCAAGTGAATCCATAGAAGGGGCGATATACTCTGTTCCGGACAAAGCAATCAGGGAAATATATGGAGCGTTTGATAACAAGTTTAGTACGAGGCTAAGTCTTCATGATCTATGCATAAAGACGAAGACTGGGAATCTAGAATAAAACACGAGACATAGAGATGGTCGAATTAGTACTGAGGCAGGGCTTACCTAACGAGTGAGCTCAACCAAAACTAAAAGAGAGTTAAGGTGAATGTAGATACGACATAAGTCGTTGGTGAATTTTTTCTTGGCTGGACGAGTATACTATTTCAAAACAATTTCAAGAAAAGAGCAAATGGTGACGTACGAAAAGAAATACAGTTCGAAAACCACTAAAACAAATTGGGAGTGTTTGTACTATGGACACAGATAATGTAATTTGTCATAGAAAAGGAGAACACGTAGATACAGTGTAGTTAAGATATAAGGAGGGTAAAGACCAGTCAGAATTACTTTTAGAATGGAGATGAGTGACCTGGGGGATAGAAACCTGCCAACCGTGTAAAGTGGGGTTTTCATCAGTGGAAATGCATCAAAGGAGGAAAGCGAGGAGGATGAAGACCACAATCAGGAGACAAAAATACACACACAGGTGGATCAGGAGAACCATAGAGACCAGACGAACCTTACAAACAGCCAACACAGAGAGGCCTGGTATACTAACCACTGATGAAACAGGATGGAATTAACGCTGGCGTATTAGTAGTAAATGAATGAATAATAAAAAAAAAAAGGAGTTGGGATTCAAAAGTCCGAGTAGCGGAAACGAAACTAGATGTTACTGGAGTTGTGAAGACGAGAATTTCTACAAGACGACTTAACCAAATGTTTCCGGAGGAATGAATGTTACTTACAAAGGAACGAGAAGCAAAGGAGAAAAGGGGAATTGTCTCTCTTATTAAAGGCCAACTTAAAGTTTCATGAAATACTTGTGGATGGATGTTCCAGTCAGCCTGTACATGTTAGCAAAAGTGAATATAAGATATACCCTACATACTAACATTAATTATTCACAGTCCTTCCAAAGAATCTTAATAGATCAGAACCAATTTTACGAAAATCACGATGGAACGAGCACCATGGTGCGGGAGGCAGCGAGACGTGCACTCCCCAGAGATTCGTGGGGACACGTAGACTCTCTTGATCGTGAAGAGAGATTCTTAAGAGACTACACAAAAAATTTCCTGTACCACCGTTACCAGAGTCCAAATGTCTGATACGCCATCAACGCTAAATCTTGTCAGTATGTATGATAACGTGGAGAAAGTGATCATATTGTGCTCTGACTACGTGAGGATATTAAAAGAAGCTCAGAGTGGAAACCAAACGGTTAAAAGGGGAGAGATACGGTAGTGGTAAATAAACATAACATTGTTGTATACTCTGATCACGAACTTGGGAATTCCATGATCAGAATTCAGAAGGCTGTTATGAGAAGTTCTGTGAGATTCATTATGACAGGGCTAGTACAAGGAGTACCTTTTTCAGTGAGCAGAGAAAAAAGGTTAGATAAAACATAAATATGGTTTAAGGACATAGATAAGGAGATGTCCAGTACACTATTTACAGTTTATATCAGGCTCTGTTACGACCTTAACCGCTGATCGTACAATTAAGATAAATCCCTTAAACATATATAACAGTTATCGTTTACCATTATCCAGGTTTATTGAAAGGGATATCTTACCAGAGTAGATTAACCAGGAAATGCATAAAATGAATATTAAGTCGATATTATAGAAACATATCTCCCAAAAGTACTAACGAGCCAATTAACTAAAGAAATGAAGCAAACTATATACATTATATACACAAAGGAATATACAAGAGAAAACATGTGATGTTTGGAAGTGGTTGAGTCCAAGAAATTAACCAATAAATATATAAGAATAACAAAATTCCAGTGAATTAATTTATCGACAGCTTGCCCCCCTACTGAATGTGAAGGCTGCCGACTAAACCAAGTCGAACCATCGTCGGTTAGGAACAAATAACATATTGCCTCAAACTTCATACTAACACATGAGCTGTACTTCCAGTATCACAAGACTGATTCAGAGTAAGAATACAAAATACATTTCACAGTTGGTAAGATGATAATAGAAATGGCATGAAACATGAAAACATAGTGACGTATTGGGAGTTTTATCTCGCAAGGTCGAAGCTTCAGATTCACCCCTTCTGTCTTATAACATTATACACGAAAGCTGGAGACTTGGACGTGTGCAACTGAAGCCATTGTTTACTTGTTCCTGACGTTACTTAGCTAAAGCGGCAGAGGCAAGTAGGTATAGAAAAATAGATAAATACTGATTATGATCTTGATGACACTGACAGATTATTTGTACTATTAATGATATTACTAATTAAGAAAAAAATCGTAAAATATCCAATAAGTCAGTTAGATATCAAAACTGGGAAAGATATGGCCTGATGCAATCATAGAGGTAAATGATAATAACCTTTGGAATTATAATTAAGATAATTTTCAATGATGATGATAATGTAATGACTTGAAAACATTTAAAAATCGTGAAAACATATATGTAAACTTTAAGCAATTGCAGCCAATATCTTGGGAATCAATTAGTACCTTTGCGTTCACACACAGGGTTTGAACTCTTTCGGTATTATGACAGTTGTATCCGTATTTTGATATCTTGATGGCAATGACTATTCCCCATTCATGGCTGGCATGAAGTCCTCGAGAACCGGGAACCTAGTGTCTGAAATAGCCATATCCTTAACAGGCAGATGGCGTGATGAAGGATTCAAGGACCACCCCCTTGGAAGCGGCTGAGCAAAATTTTGCCCAAATTCTTTCTTGGATGAAAGAAGTGAGAAGTGAGAGACAAAGGCTTAAATCCTTTATCCAAATCGACATGAATATTCAGATCCTCTGTCCGCTTCCGATAAAAGCTCGAGTCCTGTATCCAAGTGGAACAGTTTCGAGTCCTGTTTTCACTTGAAGTAAAGATTTGCCAGGTTTCTCTTAAGGAGATAGATATTTTAACATAAAAGGCTTATACGTGTCTTTGTATGAAGGAAACAGCTGAATCCATTATCCTAATTGCCTCAAGAAATATGATATATATTCTGCTTCAAATTATTTGTTTCAACTTTCCTTTGAAAGTGAGAAACGGAATTAGTTCATCGATTAGAATCTGAGGAAATGAATATTACAATTCCTTGTTCCATCTAGAATAGTGGTCGGAAAGCTTTAATGAAATGCACTTTGGGTTTAAATTGTATCTGTGAGAGTGGACTCTACGTGAGATAGCGTGAGGGAGCCAGTCTTTAGTGTGGTGTATGAAAATGAAATTTCCGAACGTCCTACCTTTCAGTTGCTTACAGAACAGACTAAGCACCATTTAGGTTTTCGATTTCCAGAACGTAAACCTCGTTTTCTTTTCGTGATCCAGCGACCCCCAAGCGTCTGGAAGGAGCGGCAAGACTTTCAAAACACTGATAATGATGCTATCTTTTTTATTGACTGTTGATCATGACTGGTGCATTCGACAGGAAAGACTTAAAGAAAGAGTAACTCAGTTTTTGTTAAGAGATGCTCTACCCCGAAGGCTAAGCCTAAGATGAACCCAGACTTGTCCAAAGGAAAAGCGAGGACCCATGCACTCGTCTGCGGCGGCGCTTATGCCCCTCTGGTTCGCAACTAGGTTTAGACGAGCCAATTGCGGGTCAGCAATAGCATTTAGCTGTTTGGTGGAGGGTCGGTCGGAAGGATGGGATGGTGAGGCAGGAGGAGAGGAGAGGCAGAAAGAAGGAAAGAATATAACAACATAGGGAGGACGTCTGTCGGCAAAACAAGTGAATGTAATCGAAGGCAAATTCATGAAAAGGTTTGCTATAAATTGGGGTCCTCAAAATTCTTTGCAGTGGCGGAGTAGAAGAGTGAACAGTGGAGAAAGTTAATGGTGTAGTCAGTGAGGAGTAGTTGAAGAAGGGGACCCACTTGAGACAAGGCAAGGGAACCACACAACTATCACTGAAGAAGCGCCACTGGGAAACGAGAGTGACACGAGAGTAAACGATAATAACAGATAATGTACAGACAGCGTCCTGAAGAAAGACTTAAAACAAGAAGCCAAAAGTATTAAGCGCTAAACAGGAGAGATGAGGAAAGGAGAAGAACTTCAAAAGCGAAGAAGGCTTGTGGAGTAAGGTTATAGCAAAAGAAATTCGGAAAGGCCATAGTGGAATGTTTTGAAGGTAAGGAAGTAAAGGTGAAAGAAAGTAAGAAGTGATGGATTTTGAAGATATAGTTCAGGAAAGAAATTTATATACAGAATGAAGGATGAGGCAGGGCAAGAAAAGAAAGTACGTGGTGTATGAAATTAAGGTAATACTCTTGAGAAATTCATGGCATTCGACAATCACAAACCTCCATATGAAGATGGTACTGTACATGGTGGCCGATGGACAGACACTCTTATAATAAAAAGGAACGTCAAAACATAAATGTCACCACAGAAACAAAATGTTAAAGATTAAAGCCAGTTAATGTCAAATTGATAACTTGAATAGGAAGAGGACACAATAGTCATGATTAAAAAAATTCTATCATGTAGATATATTTTCCTTGAACGTATACTTGATTGCGTGAAGAGAGAGAGAGCATCTCCCTCTGTGAATAGAAATAGAACGACTAAACCGACCTGCCGCTGCTGGGGTTCGAACCTATGCGGACTCGACCACGGAGGTCCGTGCTAACACAAAGAGAAGGACCAAATCCGCCGGACCTCGAAACAAAACGAAGATTTAACAACAAAGTTTTTGAAAGTCTTGCTATTTATAGGACGAGAAAATGAACTCTTTATAATTCAGGCATGAGTAAGGCAGACAGGAGCTGATAATTCAGGAGTCCGATGGGGCTGAATGGCGAAAGAATGACGAAATAACGAAGCGAGATGGAAGGTCCTTTACAGTCATTTGTTTTCCTCATAGATCACCTGTAGCAACTGGGACACAGGGATAAATGTCGAAGTGAAAGCCGTCGTGAATTAAGGAAACGCTCCCTTCTCGTGTCTCGTGGGTAGTAAGAATTATGCACAGAGGTTGAGATTATTGATGACATTAATAATTCAACACTCCTGAAAAACAATGATATTCCGACGACCAAACCATTTCTGAAATAATTCCCGTGAGAGTTAATTACCGCTCAGGTACCCTTGGTTTCTAAAGACAAAGCTTATGCTGTATCAGGAAGACAAATTATTAACCATATCCGCCGTGTACCAGATTAAATATGTCTTACCAGCGAGAATAATACAGGAGGCGCCGGGGCCAGCCTGGCATGGGGTAGAAGCACATCACCCGCTGGGTAGAACCGCCCTGAAGCAGCCTCGGGAGAAATGTCAGACCAAGTATAGACATCGTTCACTAATTCTGCAGTGGTGCTTTATGCATAAATGGCAAAATGTTTTCAAGGGGTTTTGGTGAAGAGCTGGACGCGAAGGACAGCCCCTGCCAGTGATGTCTGCAATGTGTCGTGACATTTGTATATAATCATCAAGAGTACAAACATCTTATGACCACTTGTTATTCTGTAAAACGATAGGCATGAACTGTGAGGGAATGGCGTCGGAGTATATGCTACAGCTCAAAGTGTTTCTAAAGTTATGTAATGTGCCACAATCTGAACAAGCTTTGGGTGCCAACGAGATGTTTGTTGATGTTAAACAAGCTGTTAGTGCTAACAAGCTGCTAGGGTTAGCGAATTTCCCATCCCTTCTGATGACCCATTCATTCCACCTCTAAACACGGCAAGAATACTTGTTATCGAAGTAACATTTAAGAAATTTCTGTGCCGTGTGGTAAACGAATCCTCTGCCGCATTATTTCTCTTTACACTTGGCCACTTCCTCGTCTGTTCATTATTTCTCGCGTTTATTCCTGTCCTCCTCAGTGCTCTGCTGGGACTGGAGTGCTCATCTGAACGGTGTGAACACCGTGAGAAGATTCACCTCACTGGCACAGAGCAGTTGACCATTTAGCTACCAACTGACCGTCTTCAAGCTCAGCCCCTCCCCCTCTGCAGCCCCAAGACCTCACAGTGGACGCTGTCGTGCAGCAGGAGGAACGACAGCCGACAGCCAGAACAGCAGAAGCAGCCTCGACTTCGGGTCTTGTTCCCTTCCTACTGATTCTGTCCTCTCCCTCTGTATTGGAAAATTCCTTCACGTCGGCCATAAGAGGAACGTGACGTGATGGTGACGGCCTCCTCCTCCTCCTCCTCCCCGGGCTGCCCTGCTCCTCCCTCACCACACACTCACTCCCTTGGCAATTTCCAGAGTCCCTTCCTCTGACGTGATAATGATCCTAGATCCGGGTCGACTCGCTGTGAATTGAATTGAATTGAATTGAATTGAATTGAATTTATTTAGTAGCTCAGACTTTATAAAAAGTATGGAGCACA
>JAYMFT010164631.1:0-12357 GCA_038088735.1 Panulirus argus | reverse complement strand
ATACATATATATATATATATATATATATATATATATATATATATATATATATATATATATATATATATCCTTGATTAGGTAATTCAGTTTCCCGTGCGTTCTAAGCTAACACAAGAAAAATATATATTTCTTTAATCCTCATTTGCCGTTTCCGCATTACCGAGATAGCGCCAGGAACAAAGAAAACGTTTCAGTCGCTCACGTCCAATCTCCAGCTATCATATGTAATGCACTGAAACCAGATCCTCTTATCCACAACCAAGCCCCGGCCTTTCCCTGTTTTTTCCGGACAGTTTCATATCCTGTGATTTGGTTCAGTGATAGCACGTCGCCCTCTGTATACCACATCGCTTCAATTCACTTTCCCGTGCACACCTTTCACCCTCCTGGATGTTCAGGCCCCAGTCGCTCAAAACATTTCTCATTCCATTCTTACACTCCAGTATGGTCTCCCTTCTCCTTTCCTCCACTTCTTCTAACGGGGAGGGAGGTTTACCCTCGTGGGGCCTCGTCTCTTGAACATTCTCTACTATCATACAACTTATATTCAATTACTGTGTCTGCATTAAACATGTCCTCGGTCATTGTGTTCCATGCGTCCACCATTCTTATATTATAAAAGTACTTCTCTACATCTTTTTTAACAAGTTTTTTTCTTATTTAATTTCATTTTATGTCCTCTGGTCGCTCTATCCTTCCATCTCTTAAATACCTGTTCTGTGTCAACGACCTCTCTCTGTTTTAAAAACTTAAAGGTTGTGAGCAGGTAATACTTTAGTCTTCTCTCTTTTAAGGTGGGTCAATTTAAAGCCTCCAGCCTTTCCTTGTTATTCATCTATCTTAATTATGTCACCATCTTTGGTGTCCTCCTCTGGACCTTCTCAATTACCTCTTTGTGTTTCTTTAGGTGCGGTGACCAAACTTAAGCATATTCTAGTTTTTGCCTTATGTAGGATATGAACAGCTCGCTCGATATTTTCTAATTCATATACTTGAAAGCTACTGATATTTTTCAACAGACAATTTGTCTTCTTTCTCATTCTCTTAATATGGGACTTTGGCGACAGGTTAGGGATGAAACCAACTCTCAAGTCCTTCTCACACATAGAATCCTAGAGCTTATATCCCGCTAGGTAATAATCATATTGAGGCCTTTATTCACTGTGTCCCATCCTCATTACTTTACATTCACTCGGACTGAATTTCATGAATCATGTATCAGACCAACTCTGGAGTATGTTTAGGTCCCCATGTGAGCAGATGAAATCCTCCTCGCTTTTCGCTTCCCTCGTTACTTATGCATCACCAGCAAACATATTCAGGTATGAGTCCATACCTTCAGGCAAGTCATTGACATAAATCACTTCTAAAACTACACTGCTCCTCCCCAATCTAATTATCTGTATATACCTTCACCCTCTCAGTCAATACCCTCCCATACAGTTTTCCAGGAATACTCAACAAACTGGTACCTTTGTAGTTTGAACACTCACTTTTATCCCCTTTGCCTTTGTACAATGGCACTATACATGCATTCCGCCAATCCTCAGGCACTTCACCATGACCCATACCTTGAATATTTTTACCAACCAATCAGCAACACAGTCACCCCCTTTCTTAATAAATTCAAATGCAATACCATGCAATATATATATATATATATATATATATATAGGGTTAATGGAATGGCCTTGATAAGGGCCTCTGTTGCCCACCCCGTCTCAGCTAGAAAAAGAGAGAAGCAGCATACACACTTCTCTGCAATCCTTTTAGTAAAACAAAAATACTACAATACCATCTTTTAAATAGCTATGAAGTAATGATTTCTTGTGCAGACTCTAACTTTCAAGTTTCACTCATAAAAACTGCAACAGTTTGGTATCAGTAAAAAGGAGGACAGACTACTTCAACTAAAAAAAAGATGTAGAACAGAGATTTACAAAATGCCTAGTTTCACTGCAACTTGAATCCACACAAATACCAGGCACTGCCAGCTTGATAATATGATTAAGGCAATGTTCAATAACTTCTTTGTAATGAAGTTACTGAAAATACTGCCCACAAAAGGCCAAATGCAGGGCGAAGATGGATGGTTACTTGATATTCAAGAAATAACATGCCCCTGCAGAGGTTAGTGCTTTCTACTATAGATGGGGCTCTTACAATGGTAGGCTGCAGCAGGCATGACTTAACTGCCCTCTGTAAGAGAAATAATCTTTCCCAAAATCCATTTCCTACCATAGCATCACCCAATAGGATGCTCTGTGCACAAAAGGTCTTGATTTTAGGCTTGTCATGAATGCTGTAACTAAAATAATCAACTCTATCTGGGCTCCGGCCTTGTAACACAGTCTTTTTAAGGCACTTTTGGAGGATTTTTGCAGCCAATAATAAATCTCTCATAGGGCACAATGAAGTTGGTTGGCTCAGTAAAGGAAAGTACTTGCTTGGTTTTAAGACCTGATGGAAAAGATAAGGGGGTTCTTATGTCCAGAAGTTAATAATTTGCAACTTAACGTTAGTTATGGTTAATGGATTTTGCTTTCATCTCAAGTGTACCTACAACAGAACACTATATCTGGAGCTTGCACTAATGATTAAACACATTGCTCAAATAACAAATTCAATCAATGCATTCAAATATAAATGGATTCAGGGGAATCATACATGACTATGAAATCACATACACTTCTTAAAAAAAAAGGGGGGGAGGGGGGGAAGCCACATCAAAAACTTTCACCCTGCTGTACACAACCAGCAGTGAAATTTTTCATGAAACCCACTTGACATTCGTAACACTTCTGTTTGTGTTGGTAAATTCTTTCAGAATGGACTGGAAGAACATTAATCTGTAGACATTCACTGACAGTATTAATATCAGAGGCAAACAACAATCTCTGGAATCTCATAGACTATTATAATAAATAACTGCTGTTGCGAATTGCTCTTCTGAAAATGGGTGTCATACTGTGGATCACCCTATCTTTAAGAGTCTTTGTTCTCACTGAAGATGTGCATAAAATTAAAGTACAACTCAAGATTACTGGTTTCCCTTACTGATGACTATATGGAAATTGCCACCTCATCATACATCCTATATTATGACAAATTAGCAGAAGTGCAGTGACGTCTCACATTAGTAATGTTTGTCATTATGTATCCTCTTTTTCTAAACAAGTATTGTGATCATGTAATTTTTTCTATTGTACATTTATAGCTTTATATACATTCCCACTTGACTAAAGGACTACCTGCTTTGGTACCCACAGCCTTATCCTAAAATTTCAGAGTAGCCTGTCTATAAAAAGGCTGAGAACCCCTGGGCTATAAAATTCAAATTTTTTGTTAACAGAACACACAACAAAGGCTTTCAACTCTGTAAAGTATAACAAACACAGAAATCTCACAGGCTCATCGGGATAGTTCCTGTACTCGAACTATCTCTGAACTTAGTGCTTATCAAATCAATGTATCCCCAAATTCCAAGAACAAAGTTAATGTCAATAAGCAAGTAGGTTTGACATTCATCACTTTCCTTCATTCTCATTACTAGGAACATTGGAATTTTTATCAGTGTTATCATTTTTACCACTAGTATCACCTTTACTATCACCTTTTTTTGTATCTGTTGACAATGATGCTGAAGATCCCTGAGCATCCACATTTTCTTCATTCTCCACCTCTGTTCCTTCTGTCTGCTGCTCTAACTGCTCCTCTGATTCGTCTTCCACCAATTCCTCTGGATCATCCACTTCCTGTTCATCATCTCCCTCCTGTTCAACATTCTCTGCCTCCTCTCCTTCCATTTCTTCATACTCTGTACAATCATTTGCTTCCTGCTCTCCATTCACCCCAGCAAGCTTTACGTTTTTCACATCACCCAACTGAAGAACTAGTTCATCAGCGGGCTGGCCTAATATCATCGTGGGTTCCTCTGATCCACTTTCTAGTTCTTTCACTAACTGCCTTAGTTTAATATTTGATGATATGGCAAATTTATTATATTCAGGAATGGACATAGCATAAACATACATAATTCTGTCTTTGGTCTGTACTCTTTCACGTGGACATTTTGCCTTTAACTTGGCTTGAAAAGAGGTTCGAGCATGTTCACTCTTTCTCCTGCTGAAACATGAGGTGGTGCTGTCAATGAGAATAGGAATGTCTTCATACACACTGGCTCTTGATAATTCTTCATGTATTTTTTCATCACTTTCATGGATGAGGGTAGTGTATCTAAAGCCATATTTTTCAATGGAGCGTGACCATATCTTTTTTGCTATGAAGCATTCCAAATATTTTGGTTCTATCTCTCTAACACCCTCCTCAGCATCATGATCTAACTCATCACACCATTCCCTGATCTCACATGTGTCCTGGTGCTTGTTGAACCATTCTGTCATTTCAGCTGGTGACATGGAAACAATTTTTTTTGCATTTATCTTGCAAACATGACAGTACATGTTAGCAACATCATAATCTAGGACAAGGCCTGTTGTCAATTCAATAACAGCTCCAGCAACAAGACAGAAATCACTTCCCCACTGGTGATAAGTTGTTGTAAAGGCAACAGTAAGATCAATAAGACCATCAGTCTCTAACTGGCTTTTGAATACTTCTCTGACAATTCCAGCTGTGTACAGCAAGCTTTCTTCTGTATCAGCCACCACATCACTAATGACCTGCCGTGCATATACAATAAAAGTAGCCTCATTCAGACATCTAGCATTAAAGTACTTACAGTAGTGACGCAATCCACTATAGCCAAGGCCATTGTCTAAGAATGCTGCAACATGAGCATAATTGATGTTTTCAGTCTTCTGAAGAACGCAATCCCTTCTTTCACGCTTTCTTTTCCTTTCACGAATCAAATTAGGGGTATTAGTAGATTTGTTATCCTCACACACGGTACAAGATACTGTAAACTCTGATATCATGCCTTTTGTAGTTGGCCTGACCCCTACCCTTACTGATTCTCCACACTCACGACAAGCTACAAGAGAGCCCAATGCATGAACTTGGCTTGTTGTCATATGTAAGCCTTCTGACATGCCATCATCAACAACTAATACTGTAGAAACCATTGTTTTATCCTTTCTATTAATGGTACCATCTTCACTTTCTAGACGAGCTCTTTTTGATGCTCCAGGTTTTGTGGGATCTTCACCATAAGGATCAACTTTTTTCCGTGGGCGCCCCAATCGCCTTCCTGGATCTGAAAAATTAAAAACAATTAAGCAATCTTAATATCTGAATATGTAACAAAAAAGTTACAATAACCATTTCCTAAGACTTTAACTACCTTTAGTTTAATGGAAAATTTGCTACTGATTAATTCAAAGAACACTTGAGAATGATTTCCACAAAGAATTTTCTTCTCTCCCTTCCTTATTCTACTGTATCCTTTACTTCTCTTGCCTTTCAAATACACATGTACACCTTATCTTAACTTCTTTCCCCATGATCCCCCTACATGAGAATCCAAAGTGATCTGAAAGTTAATGACATCCAGTGGAATGTACCCTAAGTTAAGAAAAGCAGTGATAATGGAATAAATGTTTACTGTCTTCACCATAAAAAGTTGGATATTAGGCATGAAGGGTCTTTTGATATGCTGAAATAGTGTTTGTAATGCTGGAGAGATGGAGAGTGTCCAGATGGCAGATGACAAAGCATAACTTGTATACACATGGAGAGTGCAGTTTCAGACAGGAGTGCGTCTAGAGAAGTGGACTTGAAGACAGGGATGGAAGGGTCATTCTTTATTGTGTTGAGTCGAGAAAGTGTATATAGGTTTTGTCTATGTTGTGTTTGTTGGGGACGGGGCTCTTGCAAGTTTAAGTATATACTAAACCACAGAAGCATATACATGCCTACCCCAGAAACCCCTTTTGTGGAACTCTTGCAGCACTTGAGGAAACCAGCTATGTCCATTAGCAGGAATACAGGTAAAGAAGTGCAGTAATTTTCTGTGTATTTCCATGTGAGCTGAATGCAGGACAATTTAAAGTCTTCAGAAGCAGAGACAGGATAGACTTCACTGAAGTAAGAAGGTCTTTGACAAAGCTGTACTCATAAATACTTATGATGATATAGCCTCACCAAAGGTGACTCCAACTGCAATATAACTTCAAGCACCTGGAGTCTAGCAATTCAAACACACACATACTGAATATATGTATATACCTACCTTCCTGCCCTAGAAGCCCCTTCAATCTTCTATGGAGCCCCCGCAACACTCAGAAAGCTGCCCGCATCCAATGGATGGGAACACAGGCCATAAAGTGTAGTGATGTTTTGTGTGTCTATATGAGGAGAATGCGGGGTAAGTGAGCATTAAGTATTCCTTGCCTTTAATGTGGTAGCTGCATTGTGGGCATGAAGGGTCTTGAGATGTTAAGCTGGTGTTTGTAATGTTTTCAGAATAAGTGACACCCAGGGCATAAACCAGAAAGTGTAACAAGTACATATGGGGTATATGGTTTCATATGGGTATATGTATATCTGGAGAGTATGGTTTCATATAGGTATATGTCAAGTGCCGTTGTCTTTAAGACTGAGTTAGGATGAATGGCTGCTTAAAGCTTGCTGAGTCATTATCATGTATATACATTTTGTCAGTGTGTTTACTTGGGGAGGGGGTTTCTGAGAGCAGAGGTTGCTGAATTTTGAAGCAGGGGGTGAGTATTTTATATTTTTGCTTAAGAGCTGGTGGTTAGTTATGGAATGGTTTAGATGGGAAGGGTCTACAGATGTTGCAAAGAACTGAGTGTATTGGGAGAATATGTTTAGTTGTGTAGGTGTTCGGCTAGACATCCAGTGTTTGTTCTAACTGCTCTATTTTGTGTGGTTTGCTGCTCTGTTATATCTGTTTTGACAAGGTAAGATACCCAGGTGAAGTGAAGTGTGGTTTATGGTGAAGCAAATGAATTATTTGTAGAAATACTAAAGGGATTCTTTATCTTGTCCTAATCTGTTGTCAGTGTTTTAAGGGCATTTAGTTTTTGTTGATGTCTCTAGTATCAAGCCGTAAAAACCTTACCTAAGGGATACTGGGGAGGGCTACCTAACTTATCCTGGCAAGGGCTGTGCTTATCTGGAAAATATATTACCAAAAGACAATGGAAACACTTAAAAACCAACAGAGTCTATCAAGATCTCCCTTAACTGAGACTGGGAGGGACATGCTGATCTGGAAAAAAATTGGGTACTATAAAAGTTAAAGGTACACTTTTAAAATTAAGTACCAACACAAACCTTACTTGGCTTTCCCAAGAAGCCTAAGTTTACCAAATCTGTTATCATTATATGAGAAAAAATCCACATCCAGTAGTATATTTGCAAGATACCCCTGAAGTGGAATGCTAACAAACCTTACAATAATGGTACAGTACCTTTATTATTAACGGTACATAATGCAAAGGTATCAGTCAATTCCATCGGAGACTAATTTTAACAGTACATGCAAAACTGTGAGGAATCACATTCCAGCCACTAAAAGTCATTCTGGTGAGGAACAAATCTTCCTGTACCCTCGTAAAAATTATTATTAGGTAATGAAATATGTACACTTACGTTTTCACCATAAATGAAGCAAGGTGACCTGTGCCACTGTGAAAAACAGGAAAACATGCTCTTGTTTACAAGCAATGGCACCTTCCTGTCAATGGGATATGAACCTTAAATTATTTTCCTCTGCCATTATTATGAAAAACAAACAAAAAAGCTTTAAATACCCTCTTTAATTATTTTATCACAAAATGAAAAGAATAGTTTTAGGTATCTTAAACTGTAAAGCAAATATAAAAATTAACCTGTCTTGTTTGTTAGGTTTTCATGAATTATAGATATTCTAAATAAAATATGTATTTTAAGTTTCTTTAGTCGAGTATTCCATAATGATGGCAGAGTAAAATAATTCAAACATCCTCTTTTGCAAACACTGCCATGTAATGTCATTTGCAGGTCACTTACCACTGGTTTGCAAGCCAAAGTTTGTTCCTTTCAGTAGGGTGTTATACATGTAATACATTGGCCAAAGAGGTAAAACAGTAATTAAGAGATGCTATTGGCAGAAGTCATTCAATATGCAGAGGTGACCTCAGTAATGCGCTCGCTAAGCACTGGTAAGAAAATGATCATCCAGTAGGCTTTAACCCAGTCATATTATACCCTTTCTCTGATTATGCTACCTGTTAACATCATGGAATCTTTCTTAATTGCTAATACTGTGCAAAGATCTTTAATATGTCCCAAAGTAACATTAATGCACATCCTATTATCAACCAAATCATTATGAAATAATCATAAAGAAACAATAACAAGAAAAGTGGCTGAACACACATTTCGTTGCCCTGACCTACCTCCTCCACAAAACCCCCCTTAACCACATCCCCCGCCATCCACTTTCCCTTTAACAGTCAGGCCAGTATATACCTCAGCATGGCAGTGATAGGACAGAGTCTGTGTGCTAGTGTTGGGATTTTAGAACTTATAAATTGCAAATTATCTACATGAAACATGTAGTGTAAAATGTATTGAAATATACATATTAAATAAAATTATATGAACTACCGAATTGCGATTTCACCTTAATATATAAGTATAAATGTGGCATTACCAGACATGGATCCACCCAAAGCAGGTTATGTTACACTGCAAGTGAAAAATCATCTTTGAAAAGGTACTGGCAAACACCAGGACTCTTTCACAGAAACAGATCCCGAGGTAATTAAAAATCTATCTACCTATCAATATATCCCAGAGTTAGGGGAGAAAGAATTCTACCTCCAAATTTCCTGTGCATCGTAGAAGGTGACAAAAGGGGTGGAAGCGGAGGGCTGGGAACCCTTCCCTTCTTGTATTTCAATTTCTAAGAGATGAAACAGGAGCCAGGTGGAGAGTGCTCATCCTCCTTGAGGGCTCAGGCTCTAGAGTATAAAATGTGTGTGGATGTAACCAAGATGATAAGAAAGGATATAGGTAGTATGTTTGAGGAAGGAAACGAGGATGTTCTAGCTCTGATTGAAACAAAGCTCAAGGTTAAAGGGAAAGAATGGTTTGGCTGTGTCTTACAAGTTAAGTCAGATTGGTGAGCAGACAAGAGCTAAGGAAGGAGAAGCACTATTCCTGAAGCAGGAGCTGTGGAAGTGTGTGACAGTGTAAGGAAGTAAATCCTAGATTGATGTGGGTAAAACTGAAAGTGGATGGCAAGAGATGGGTGAGTATTGGACAAGTATTTTGGGAGCAACTGAGTGAGTGTGTCAGCAATTTTGGTGTACAAGACCAGGTATTAGTGAAGGATGATTAGTATGCGAATGTAAGTAATGTGGCAGTCGTGGGTATAACTGGTGCGCATGGGGTATTCAATGTTATGAATGGAAATGGTGAAGAGCTTGTGGAGTTACATGTGCTGAAAAAGACTGGTGATTGGGAATACCTGGTTTCAAATGAAAGATATAAACAAGTACACATATGTAAGTAAAAGAGATAGTCAATGGGCATTATTCGATTACATATTAATTAATATAAGTGTAAAAGAGAGACTTTTGGATGTACATTTGGTGAAAGGGGAAGTTAGTGAGATATCTAATCACTATCTCATGGAGGCGTGGGTGAATATTTGTCGAGGTTTTTGAAAAAGTGGAAACAATGTCTGGGAGAACAGAGTGGTGAGAGTAACTGTGCCTGGAAAGGAAACTTGTGTGAAGAAATACCAGGAGAGATTGAGAGTAGAATGCCAAAAGGGGAGAGCAAATGAAGTGAGGGGAGTGGGTAAAATTGGGAAGTATTTAGGGAAGCAGTGATAGCATGTGCAAGAACTTGTGGAATGTGAAAGGTGGGAGTTGGGCAAATTAGAAAGTGTAGTGAGTGGTGGGATGAAGAAGTAGAGTTGCTAGTGAAAGAGAAAGTGAGGCATATGGATGCTATTTACAGGACAGAAGAGCAAATGATTGGGAGATGTATATGAGAAAGTGATAAGAGGTCAAGAAGAAGGTGTAGGGGTTGAAAAGGAGGGCAATTGAAAGTTGGGGAGAGAGAGTATCATAAAAGCTTAGGAACAATAAAAACCTTTTGGGATGGAGATAAATAATGTGCAAAAGACAAGAGAACAAACAGGAGCATTGTTGGAAGGCGAGGGAGTGATAACAGGTTATGATAAAGTGAAGAACAGATGGTGAAAGTAATTCAACAGACTGTTGAATATATTCGATGATAGAGTGGCAGATATACAGTGTTTAGGTCAGGTTGGTATGCAAAGTGAGAGAGTCATGAAGAATGAAGAGTGGTTTGCTGAAGAGAGAAGGGGAGGTGAAAGTCTTGCAGAAAATGAAATGTGGCAAGGCAGGTGGAGTGGATGGTACTGCAGTTGAAATTATTAAAAAAGGGGTTAACTATGTTGTTGACTGGTTGGTAAGGATATTCAGTGTATGTATGGCTCATGAAGTGCCTGAGGATTGACAGAATGCATGTATAGTGCTGCTATAAAGGCAAAGGGGATAAAGAAGAGTGTTCAAACCACAGAGGTATAAGTTTGTTGAGTATTCCTGGTAAGTTGAATGGGAGGATATTGAATGAGAATGTGAAAGCATGGACAGAGCATTAGATTGGGGATGAGCAGTGTGGTTTCTGTAGTACATATGTGTGGATTAGGTGTTTGCTTTGAAGAATGTGCAAGTGAAATACTCAAAAAAACATATGGATTTGTATGTGGCATTTATGAATCCAAAGAAAGCATATCATAGGGTTGACAGAGACGCTTTGTGGAAGGTCTTAAGAATACATGGTGTGGGAGGTAAGCTGCTACAAGCAGTAAGAAGTTTTTATCAAGAGTGTGAGGCATGTGCATGAGTAGGATGAGAGTGAAGGGTGGTCTGTGACAGAAGTGTGTGATGTCACCATGGTTGTTTAATTTGTTTACAGATGGGGTGGTGAAGGAGGTAAATACAAAGATTCTTGGAGAGAGGGTCGAGTATGCAGTCTGTGGGGATAAGAGAGCTTAGGAAGCGAGTCAGTTGATTTTTGCCAAAGATACAGCAATGGTGGTTGCTTCAAGTGAGAATCTGCAGAAGCTGGTGAGTGAGTTTAGATGAGTGTGTGAAAAGAGAAAGTTAAGTAAATGTGAATAAAAGCAAGGTTATTAGGTTCAGCAGGGTTGAGGGAAAAGGTAGTTGGGATATATGTTTAAAAGGAAAAAACTGAAAGAAGTGAAGAGTTTTAGATATCTAGGAGTGGTATTTGCAGCAAATGGAACCATAGGGTGGGGGAGGGGGTCAAGGTTCTGGGAATGCTGAAGAATGGGTGGAAAGAGAGAACATTATTTGGGAGGGCAAAAATGGGTATGTTTGTTGGAATAGTAGTTCCAACAATACTATAAGGTTGTGAGGCATGGGCTATAGATAGGGTTGTGCAGAGGTTTGACCAATTAAGTAATGAAGGGTAAGAGAGAGGTGTGGTAATAAAAAGAGTGTGGTTGAGAGCAGGAGAGGGTGTATTGAAATGGTTTGAACATATGGAGAGAATGAGTTGTCAGAAGTGGTGGGAACAAGGAAAACTGGGAAATCAAATTGGAGATCAAAGGATGGAGTAAAAAAGATTTAAAAAATCAGGGCCTGAACATGCTGAAGGGTGAAAAGTGTGCACAGAATAGAGTGAATTGGAACCATGTGATATACTGGGGTCAACATACTGTCAATAGAACCAGGTCATGTGCAATGTGTGGGGTAAACCATGGAAAAGTCTGTGGTGCCTGGATATGAATAGGGAGCAGTGATTTTGGTCCATTACACATGGCAGCTTGTGTATGGACATGAGAGGATGTGGCCTTTGTTCATCAGTTTCCTAGCACTACCTTGCTGACAGGGGTGGCAGCAATGAGTGATGTGGTGTGGGGGAGAAGATTGATTGATTGATTTGTGCCGGTAACCCTAGCAAATTCATTGTGCACCACATGTTTATCCTGTGAGCGGTAGTGCAAAAGGATTACAGGGGTCACAAAGGGTCTTAGTCAGACCCCAGTGGGTTAATACAGAAGAAGCGAATGTATATGTTAACTTTTCTCTTTTCCTTCATGAATTTGTGCTGTTTCCTATAGGGCAGGGTGGCATCGGGAATGGATGAGTGATCAAATATGAATATGTGCATGTGTGTATATATATATATAAATGTGTGTGTGTATACACGTGTGTGTGTGTGAGCAGATGTGTCTTTCTTCGTCTGTTTCCTGGCACTACCTTGCAGATGCGGGAAACCATGATCAAGTGTGATTATATATATATATATATATATATATTTTTTTTTTCATACATATCCGCCATTTCCCGCGTAAGCGAGGTAGCGTCAAGAACAAGGGACTGA
>JAYMFT010164620.1:0-12358 GCA_038088735.1 Panulirus argus | reverse complement strand
ATATATATATATATATATATATATATATATATATATATATATATATATATATTTATATATATATATATATATATTGTCTTTGCACCTGTAATTACCTACTTGTACTGTATGGCGAGGGAGTTTTACACTCGCGGGGCCATACCTCTTGTGTGTGTGTGTGTGTGTGTGTATGTTATATAATTTGGGCGTAGGACATAGGAGACGGTGTTGATGACAGGCCCGGCAGGCGCGACACCTGAGACGCCAGCCATGTGGAACAAGAGTCACCTGACTGCATGCACACACACACACACACACACAAATACGCAGACACACATCGCTACCGCCTTCCTTCCCTTGCCATCTGAAATCACTCGTCCCTGAGTTGCAGTTCGGCAACGCAACTGCACGGAACACATAACAGTGTGAAGACTGTGTTTTTCTACCACCCTGTCGGTGTGCTGCGTATTTTGTGTGTGTGGGTCGTGAGGCACGATCCGGCTGGTCGGTATGAGTGCACTCGAGACTTCCAGCAAACAAGGAGATCCAGGCTGGGGTCTCCTAGTCCTGGCGATGCCCGTAGGAACCGACCGATTTCAACCCACTGGGGCGCATGGAAGCCTTCCTTTGCAACTTTTTTTTTTTTTTGTCCACACTCATCCTTCCTGAAGGCGGCGGCGAAAGGGAAGATACGGAACAAATAACTCCACCAGGAGGAGGAGGAGGACACAATGACTGAACTACGTAAAAATTTCTTGGTTTGTGAACTATTTACAATAAGTAAATCTATGATACTTCTTAACTACACTATCATTAGGGACTGATTTCTCATGCGTATCTAGTGATGTATGGTTGGAAATGTCTCCGAATTCAACGACTTCACAGCATCACTTCGGGTGTGAGGGTAATTCTGAAGGCAGGGTTCAAATCTCGTCGAGAGCACAGTCATTCTAGGACCTGTTCTGGGTTCCGGATCATTTGCGGGGGTGGGTCAGGCCAAATGACCAGTCTGTTGTTGGCATGACTCCAGAACTTCGCCACGAGTTAAGAGGGACTACTCACTAAACCCTATCACGAGCGGTACATCTCGTTATCTGTCCATGACCTCACCAAATCACATCATCTCCGATCCCGTCCCCACCCTATCACAACTGGGGCTCCACCTCACCTTGCTCAGCACTGCTCGTGTCTACACTTAACCTTCTCCCTTATCAGCGAAACATTACAACGGTAAGTAAATTCCCGACCTTCACGTATCTAAGATATTCAAACATTTTACTTCTTCAAATATCTCAAGAGCTATGAAGAACAGAACCAAGTTACTGCTTCTTTCGCAGTGATCGCAAGTTTTTGGATAATAGGCCCGGGTAATGCAAGCGAGACTCACTCGATCCAAACCATACCATACTACTTGTCGTGACTGATACAAGAGTCCGCTGGAGTTCGAATCCTTCCTGCGCCAGTCGGCCCATAGCTAAGCTAGCTTCTCATCCTCCGCTCGGGACTGGTCGATAAATGGAAGGCTTAGATTGTGTATGTGTGCTTAATTGCTATGTGTGATTAGTTTTTGTGTGTTACAGAATGAGAGTTTTACACCCGTGTTGCTTCGTCTCTTAATGTTGAATATATGTACTATGTCTTTACTTCTATGTATGTATACTTTCTCTCTCTCTCTCTCACACACACACACACACACACACACACATCAGCCTAAGCCAGGTGTTGATTTGTGGCAGGTACCCAGTTATCGACTACCCTCGAGATGAGGATGAACGTATTAAGCGCATACGTTCGAATTCTGGTTGCGGCAGTCGGTCCAAACTCAACCCAGCTGTTCATCCTATAGGTCAGGAGATAAACTGGATACCTAGCTTAGATTAGGGGATATATATATATATATATATATATATATATATATATATATATAGCGTTAATGAGATGGTCTTATTTGGACAAACAGTTGCCCATGCCGTCTCTGCTATTATAAATGTTTATACTCTAATCAGTAAGACACATTTAATTCGCTGAAGGAACAAGATGGTCAAGGATTACCAAGGCAATGCCTGTAGTGTACTCACAACTAGGTCATACACAGGTGGTTACCACACCACTGTAGCGTCTCTGATGATACGATAAGAAATACCTTTTTTCCACTTGAAGGAAATATGCTCATCGAGTCTGTCCGGACACTTCAGGAAGCAATACCAATTGATCTGTGCCGGTAACCCCGGCAAATTTATTGTGCATCCCATGTTCATCCTGCGAGCGGTAGCGCAAAAAGGATTACAGAGGTCACAAAGGGTTTTAATCAGACCCCAGTGGGCTGATAGCACATCCTTCCCTGCGCTCACCATAGCGCAAGTTGATGGGACTTGTCTCTTTCCCCGTCTCAGGACGTGGAGTTCCTGGAAGCTTTATTCCATCCATCACAGAGCTGTATCAACCCTCAAGTACCAAAAAGGGAAGATAAAGCGAAGGTCTTCCTCTGGGAAACACGAGCTGAGGCGTGAACTACCAAGTGGCCCTCGGGACCCCCTCGTCTCTTTGTGGCTACTCACACAAGTGCATGTAACCTTCTCCTGCAGCAGGGGCGGTGGTGGTGGCTCAGAATCAACCTCCCTTTGGTAAACAGTTCAGGAACCTCCGCTTCAGAATGATTCGCAGTTTCTAAGGCAACATGCTCAGGAAACATCGTCATGCACGAGGTAATTGCAAGTATCAACTATTTAATCATGCTATTACGCAAAGCAAGCGCCCAGGCATGACCACATTCCTCTCAGCTGTTTTAACTCTTACTTTAAATTTTTACTCAAGGTTCTCTCTGTTCTATATTCTACTTTAAACTTTTATTTAAAAGTTTTCTCTGTTTTGTTTCTTACTTCAAACTTTTACTGAAAGTTTTCACTGTTTTGTTTCTTATTTCAAACTTTTACTTAAAGTTTTCTCTGTTTTGTTTCTTATTTCAAACTTTTACTTAAAGTTTTCTCTGTTTTATCTCTTACTCGTAAACTTTTACTTACGGTTTCATGTTCTATTTCTTACTTTAAACATTCAATGAAGGTTTTCTGATTTATTCCTAATCTTAAAACTTTCGCTTACGGTTTTCTATTATTTTCTTTAAAATTCTAATGAAGATTTTCGGCTTTATTTCTAACCTTAAATTTTCACTCATGCTTTTCTCTGCTTTATCTCATAGTTCAAACCAGTACTCAAGGAATTCTAGGTTCAATCTGTTATTCTAAACTTTTGATTAATATTGTCTCCACTGAATCTCTTACTTCAAACTTATACTTAAGCTCGTACGTGTCCAAGCCCACTACTTTTCTGCAAAAGTATTCGCGACACCTATGCGAGATTTGGCAGCAGACACATATGTTATCTACTTATAAGTGAATCCTTTACGGATGTAGGTTGATGGGGGCATAACCCTCAAGTGGTTTCCGAGAGCTTTGTCGACCAACGATCCAGTCCAACAGCCTGGGCCCAGCCCGGGCTGTTGGGGGTGATGAACCCGAAGACTTCACCAGGTATTCCTTAACGCAATTCAAGTGTTTGAAAATTACAGAATCCAAAAAGAGGTTTAATCTCTCTCTCTCTCTCTCTCTACGGTAGGAGATGGTAGGCAGCCACCGACTAGGGATGTTCTACCGGTACTACCCTCCTCGGTATCGAGAGAGCTGGAGACGGCTGCGCGGTAAGCCAACGCTTCAGTGGCTGTCAAGTTCCACTTCATTGCCCCAGGTTGCTGTCTTATGTCTCTGCCTCACTCAAAACGTGGGATGCTGTCATTCAGTAAATAAATATGTGCACTCTCTCCACCTCACACATAACACTTGACAACACGTTAACTTACACGACTTGTTAATTAACTAGATTTACTAGTGGAGAGCACTACGCGCTAGGCCTACCATACGGATGAGTTTCGTCGTAAATACTCTCTCTCTCTCTCTCTCTCTCTCTCTCCCTCCCTCCCTGAAAGAATGAAGAATGATGCGGACTTTGAACGTGGTGACGAAATGTTCTGAGAAGAGATACAACATAAGAAGTTGGTGTATCGGTTAGCGTTCCCTGACCCGTGACGCATTCACGGGCCGACCGGGTTCGAGCGCATAGGTTCGAATCCTGGTTACGGCAGTCGGTCCACAGTCGACCCAGCTGTTCGTCGTCCCCCAGGCGTTGGTCGATATGATGGGTACCTTGCTTAGGCTAGAGTACACATATACAAAGCGTCACTGAGATGGCTTTGATTCGGGCATTCATTTGCCCGTGCTGTCTCAGCTAACATGGCAAAAAAAATATCTATACATTGAGCAAGTCTGAAGGAAGGAAAAGACTAAAAAACAGTCATAGGAAACGTGAGCTAATATCCTTAAGCGCACTAGCCATAAACACAATATAGTGACGTACACATCGCCTGAAATCAAAACGCAAGAGCTTAATGATATATTTACAAACGAAGAAGAACCTTTGAGAAGTGCGTGGAGCGGTTAGCGTTGCTGCCCAAGACGCATTCACGGGCCGCTCAGGGTAGGATGCATAGGTCCGAATCATGGTTGCGGCAATCGGACCACAGTCAACCCTGCTGTTCATCCTCCCCTAGGGCCTAGTTGGTAAACTGGGTACCTGACACACACACACACACACACATATATATATATATATATATATATATAATATATATATATAAAGGCGTTGAGATAAACTTGATT
This sequence comes from Panulirus argus, assembly GCA_038088735.1. Classification (NCBI taxonomy): domain Eukaryota; kingdom Metazoa; phylum Arthropoda; class Malacostraca; order Decapoda; family Palinuridae; genus Panulirus; species Panulirus argus. The sequence continues at coordinate 7,670 of JAYMFT010164620.1, read as the reverse complement.
AGGGCATTCACTTGTCCGTACCGTCTCCCCTAACATAAAAATAATCACTATATGCGAAGACAGAGGAACGTAATATGGGTGCAGGTATGAATCGCCAACATTACACAATGTATCATCGGCGGGTGAAAGGGAACGCCTGCAAAAAGAGCATCAATATATGCCAGGCATTCGACTTGATTTCAGTCATCCACATACCAACGAGAAACAATCATACGGTTGACCTCCTTCTTATAAAAGTGATACTACGCAACGCTCGCCGCAGACAATGATATTCATAAAACTAACATCTCTTACCAAAGGACCATACGAGTTACTACTAACTACAAAAGTCGAGGTGTCCAAAGATAGTGAAAGGATATATGACAGGAAAGGAATGGATGGGAGGGAATGAGGTCTTTACTTTATTCCTGGCGTTACCCAGCTGACTCGGGAAACGGAGAAGAAGCATGGTAGAGGGAAAGATTTTGTCAAAATTACTTGGAATGAGATTAATGATGAAAACACAAATATAGTTTGGAACGAGGACTTTAATAACCACAACGCAATCACTGACACAACAACGTTTTATAAAGGAATAGGACAAGTGGTTAAATCATTCGAACAACGTAGGACAAATACTTAAAGGATTCGAAACTCCTAGGAGAAATATCTAAAGGATTCGAACCACCAAGGACAAATGCTTAAGGGATTCGAACTACCTACGACAAATACTTAAGGAATTCAAACCACCTGGGACTGATATACTGATTACATTCTACCATCAGAATCTTCCGACTAAATCATACAAAGTCTAGACTATTAATAAAGCCTTTTTAGAAAAAGAAAACGAAAAACTTGAAGAACAAGCGTGTCAATTCCTTATCTGGAATTCCTAGCATGATTGGTAATGCGTTGGATAGCCCTCGGCGATACGACGTCACTTTCACCAGTGATACAAGAATCGTAACGAAGGGGCGAACTGCGTTACATAGAAACACAGACCCAAGGTGGTCCAAGCAAGGTGGTCTGGCCTTAACACTACAGAGAAGAAAAAAGAAATGCAGTCCCCTTCAGATCAGTAGAAGAAAAGGAGAGGAAGGGAAAGACTCTCTCCTCAACCTCAAACAGGTAGAAAAAATACCTTGCAGGATTAAAATGCCTTAAGGAAATTTTCATAGGAACGTCAGTGTACGAGTCAAAAGCCTTCCAAGTATGCAGAAACCCCCTGCATCAAGGTGCTGAGGGACCTCATATATATAGTAAGGGTGTATGTGGTTTTAACACAAGAACATTTTTTAAAAAAATTCGTATGGTGGTTAGATACTTGACCTTATAGGCATTAGTAACCTGGCAATTAATATGCCTACTGTACAACCAGCTAACGTAACAAGAGGTCTCACAAAACTTACTTCTGAAATGTGTGTGTGTGTGTGTGTGTGTGTGTGTGTGTGTGTGTGTGTGCAAAAAATAAAAAAAAATAAACTTTTTTGGATTTAGACAGCCATTTGGCTGAAAATACACACTTGAGGTATTACAGATATTACAGAACTGGGAAGTCATAATAGTTACAGGTTACCTAATCATACAAGAGCACATGACTAGCGTGTGCGTGTGTATGTGTGTGTAATTAACTATTTGTGCTGTACGGGGAAGGAGTTTTACACACACGTGTGTGATTCCTATTTGCATGTTAAGGGAAGAGAGTTTTAAATTCGTGATGCGCCATCTCTTAACCTTGTATATATATCTATACCACGTCTCGATATCATGTATACACACATGTACACACCCCAGCTTACGCCAGGTACCTAATCACTGATCAGCTTCAAAGGAGAGGATGAACAGCTGGGTTGACTGTGAGCTGGCTACCTTTTCCGGGATTTGGAACACAGATCCGTTACACTGGTAGGCCGCAATGATGACCATTGCACTCAAGCTTTGCACCGCATTCTCACCCGAATCCATGGAATCATCTCGTCCAACTTAATACGTTTATTCATGATGGATTAAGCATGGCTCTAACGACTGTGACAGTCTGAAATAACGGTGTCAGACACACGACCCCGAGGGCTGCACGAGACCCGACGAAATGCCTTCGTCCGACCAACAGAGCACCAGTACCTGAAGACGACCTTCGTATTTCAGCCAGCTTCAGAAGACATTATACTCAGGCCAAAAGATCTAGAAACATTCCCAACTATGTCCGTGCTTGTATATACGTCTATCCCCGAGTCTCAGGTCTACATCCAACCATACTTCTTCGTGTTAATCTGCGTATTCTGATACCTTACGGTAATGAAACCCGATCAGGCCCATCACGTGAATTAAGTCCGAAACACCCACTTCCAAGAAGATTCCAGGAGAGATTACGCTGCAGACTTAAGACCTTGATATCTTGCATGGCTGAAAGTTCCTCACTTCATGAAATTCCGCTCCAGGATTCTCTCCATCCAGCTGTGTTCGCGATTTCCCTTCAGAGTGGACCTGAACCGCAGGGTACCACAGTCTCTTCAGATTCACGGAAAAAAAATTGTACCCGAGTGAAATGAACTAAGACCCGTCATCCATGAAGACAGCTTATAATTCATCGAATCTTGCTCACCTGCCTGCCGGGGTCGATGGATAAGCTCGTGATCCCTGTCTTACATTCCCCATCAAGAACCGCCACTAGGGGGAAGACATCATACTCCTACGGTAGTGTCAAGAGACGTGGATCTTCAACTTATCTCGGGTACTGTCAGCTCTGGCAAAACGTCGGCTACCTAGGGTTCTATCTAGTGAGGTTGAACAATGTCCACCTCTGGTGCTACCAGCTGAGGCAAAAACGGCATCTATCCAAGGCATTGTCCAGTAAGGACATCGTACACCTCACGTACTGCCAGTTGAGGCAAAAATGCATCTACCCTGAGTACTGTCCCTTAAGACAGAACATATGGGGCAAAACTACATCAACATTGCCAGCTGGGACAAAACATCGTCGACTCCAAGCATTTCCATGTGTGGACAAACCACATCTACCTCAACTTTCGCCAGAAAAGGACGAGCAAACAGCTACACAACCTGTGTACTTGCCTGATGAGGCTACGCCACACGTACCGCCAGCACTGCTGCATGAGGGAAAATGAGAAGACCTGCCGAATGTGTCAATTGATGAGATGCAACTCAAGAGAACATAATTGAGAGTGTTACTACCTGCGGGAAAACTATATTCATCACAAGCAACACCAAATGGAGCAAATAATAACTACGACACATGACAAATTGTATGTCAAATACAAATAAAAATGTACATGTAGAAGCAAAATGCCTTATAAATTCGTTACTAACCGAGCAAAAAGGAAAATAAAAATAAAATCAAAATTTTCATCAATAATGTCACTGAAACAAAAAATTGGCCAAAATCATCAACTGAAGCGATACTAAACCTGGTGCAGCTAGCAGCAGCTGAAGCTTAAATCACTATCAGCTGAAGCAAAACCCTTGCTTAAATCACTATCAGCTGAAGCAATACCCTTGCTGAAACCACTATCAGCTGAAGTGAAATGCTTGCTTAAATTACAATCAGCTGAAGCAAAAAAACGAATGACCATCAGAATAATTTTCAACTGATGCAAAACGAGGAAACCGGCAGTTTGTCTTCAGCTGAGGCAAACCAGAATGATCTGCCGCAAGCAACACCAGCTGAGGTAGGACGGGTACACCTACCTACCGCAAGTAACACCAGCCACAACAAAGGAGAAACACCTGCCACAAGTAACACCAGCTGAGACAGTGCAGCAACCCCTATTGCACGTACCACCAGCTGAGGGATTAATGGAACACCTAATACAAGTAACACCAGCTGAGGCAATACAAGAAACGCCTAATACAAGTAACACCAGCCGAAGCAATAACGAAACACTGAACGCAAGTAACACCAGCTGGAGGCGGAACAGAAACACCTAAAACATGTAACACCCACTGAGAGAACACAGAAACACCAACACGTAAGTAACACCAGCTGAGAGAACACAGAAACACCAACACGCAAGTAACACCAACTGAGAGAACACAGAAACATCAACACGCAAGTAACACCAACTGAGAGAACACAGAAACACCAACACGCAAGTAACACCAACTGAGAGAACACAGAAACACCAGCACGCAAGTAACACCAACTGAGAGAACACAGAAACACCAACACGCAAGTAACACCAGCTGAGAGAAAACAAACACCAACACGCAAGTAACACCAGCTGAGAGAAAACAAACACCAACAAGCAAGTAACACCAACTGAGGCTAATCAGGAATACCCATGGCAAGCAACGGCCGGCTGAGGCAAGCTATCTCAGGGCACAGGGGACGCAAGCATCGTCCGGCCGCTTGCAATAATAGGCGATAAATTATGATGGATGCGCTGCGTACACCCGCTCTTGCTCCCTCTTATCGGCACCGATCAGAAATATTGATAGCCATGATAAGGAACAGGACCACTGACACTGAACTAAGTATCGCTCTTTTTTTTTTCCTGTGTGTGTGTCCAGCGAGCCAGTCCAGATGGGGGGGGGGGGGGGAATCTTGGACGTAGAGCTGGACTCTTGGAAAGGAGGGAGGTCAGGCCGGGCCAGGCCGGGCCAGGCTGGGCCACCCGGGCCATCAGACTGGTCGTAACCACGAGTATAAAGGGGGTGTTAACAGTACTGACTGACTCGTGTGGCTGAGTCACCTCGGGGCCACCGATAAGACAAAGCCCTCAAGTCAAGCAACGAGTCATCACCTCCACCTTCTTATTTTTTTACACACATTAGTATTTATTGTATGCAATTGAATTTTCATGGTCCTACCCTCGCCCCCTGACTCTTCTCGACCCTTCCTTACCTCCGCCGGTGTGTGTGTGTGTGTGTGTGTGAGGGAGGGAGGAAGAGGAGAGGAGGGAGGTGCACGCGTCGGGACGTTCACCGCTGCTGGCCACCCCTGGCCAGGGACCAGCCCGGCCCTATCTCACCCAAGTCGGCCGGCCTGACTAACGGGTCCAGCGGCCTCCAAGGTGGTGGCCGCCGTAGAACAAAGAGCGAGGCGGCCGTTATGGGAGGGCTCGGGCACCTCGCTGGCCTGGCGCTGGCCAAGAAGGAGGAGGAGGAGGAGGAGGAGGAGGAGGAGGGAGGGAGGGAGGGAGGGAGGGAGGGAGGGAGGGAGGGTGTGTGTGTGTGTGTCTGTGTGTGTGTGACGTGTGGCGTGGGGCGTGGCAGATACCCGAGGCCCGCCCGCTGGGTGGTGTATGCCGGCCGTCACACCCACGCCCGCCCGCTGGATGGTGCATGGGGGGCCATGACGCCCACGCCCACTGGCAGTACACAGCCAGCCGTCATGCCCACGCCCGCCAAACACGCGGCCCATCGGCGTGGGGTGCTGTATGACAGCCGTCACACACACACACACACACACACACACACACACATACCTTTCAGAACATAGAAATGGAAAATGGAGTTCCAGAGTCATAATGTATTTCGAAGTCATGGAAAGGTTGTGTGAGATCGACAAGGAAGGAGCCAGAACATAGGGTACCTTTACGTGCCAACAGAAAAGGGAAGGTGAGAAAAACGCTGAAATACCTTAAAAATATTCAAAGATAAAGGACAACAAGTGAAGGGCCTTGAAAAAATATATGGCTCACGCTCCCAGTGGCGTTTCTCCACTTGAGAGCACGCCTGAAATTATTGTTTAATTTGACACCTGAGGAGGCCTTAGAATCGAAGGAGTGCGATGGGACAATTGTCTTACTGGCGCTTTGGCCTATCTGGAGATGTTAATCATGTAGATTGTAAAGTTTGTCGTCAAAGATTTGGACACAAACTGCAACACTGTGTCTTAGAATGTGAAAAAATAAGAGCCGTTTAGGGATATATCTAAACAAACCCTGCAAGAAATGTCACAACACCTTATTGTTAATGACGAGATACCTGAAATTTTAAGTTTGTCTCCACTTTTTGCATCTAGCAGGTAAAACTTAACATATGAAACTATGTAACTATGTAATGCATGTAGTATCAACCTACTGGGGTCAGACTAAGACCCTTTGTGAACTCCTGTAATCCTTTTGCGCTACCGCTCACAGGATGAGTATATGGGGTGCACAATAAGTTTGCCGGGGCTCCGGTACAAATCAAATCTTGTCTGTCTTTAAATAAAGGAGATCGGGGAACCGCCCGCCAGTACAGCTTGGTTTCTCTCTGACGACTGCGGTCTGTGAAACACTGGAGAAGATGATCAGAAAGCCAGTGGACGACTAATGGCAAAGTTGAAACTTCCTCAGTGAAACACGAGGATTCAGGGGCAGGAGGTCATGCGTACGAAATCTCTTTGACGTCCGTAAGAGAGCGAGTTCCATTTTAGAAAAAAGAAAAAGACGAATCGATTGTGTGTTCCTGGATTCTTTGAAAGAATTTGACACAGAGAGAATAGGAGGCTGGTAAAGAAGGAGAAAATTGAAAATCACTTATTGGAAGGAAGCAGAGAACGCATGTCAAAAGTGAGTCTCCTCCAAGCTGGTTGGAGGTCATCAGTAGCGACCTCAGGGCTTCGTCCTGGGACCACAGCTCTTCTTGTTCTCCGGACAGGACTCGTTCCTCATTATGTTTGCAGATGACGCCGAGGTCATGAGAAAAGTAAAACAATATAAGGATGGCATAAACTTACAGGAGAATCTAGAAAAATTCTAAAGCTAGTCTGATATATGGATGATGAAATTCACCCGAAATAAATGTACAGCAATCAGGATGGGGCACAAATATAAATATCACCAAAAAGAAATAAGCTGCAGGAATGTGCGAAAGGGACTTGACTGTCAACACCGTCCTTAAACTGTTACTAGAATTCCACCTTATAAGAATAGCAAAGGAAACAAACTGTCTGCTGGCTAGACATACAAACTGGATTCAAATAAATGGATGAGGAAATACTCAGCAAGTTGTTAATATCCTATATTTGGCTAAACAAAGAATATGTTTCTCAAGTTTGGTCACAGCAAATAAAGATGAACAAAGAACGAACAGAGAAGGTCCAAAGGAGGGCAACAAAGATGGTACCAGAATTAGACGGCTGAGGTACAGAGGGAAGGGTTAGAGGCTTCAAATTTGTCCATCCTGGAGGAGGGAAGAATGAAGGATGTGTCTGGTGGCAACCTTTCCGTGTTCGAACCAGTTCGATGTCAAAAGTGGGCAGTTCCTCGAAAGATGCAAGGAGGACAGAACAATCAGAAGCCATAACATGAAATTAAGAAAAAATACTTATTAGAAAGGATTTGAAAAGGTAATTCTTTTCTAATTAAGAGTAGGGGATGGAGAGAATTAAATCTGTGACGAAATGGTGAATGTGGACTGCATACAGATGGGGCACCACACGAGTGTAGGACTCCCTTCCCGCACAGTTTTGAGGCTTCTGATAAGACAACTCGATGTTCTTTTCAACTTCATCATGTTGTATGGAGGCCTATATGTGAGGGAATCCACAACAATTTGAATCCCTTTATCAATAATGTTTGACACCACACCATTATGTTTCATCTCATATGTCATCACATACTACTATGCCCCTCACCAGTATGTTATCACATACCACTATGCCCTACACCAGCATGTTATCACATACCACTATGCCCCTCACCAGTATGTTATCACATACCACTATGCCCCACACCAGTATGTTA
>JAYMFT010164609.1:0-12358 GCA_038088735.1 Panulirus argus | reverse complement strand
CCCATCCCCCCGCATACACACATATATACATACATACACACATATGCACCGTACATATATATATATATATATATATATATATATATATATATATACATATATACACACGTACACATATACACACGTACATATGTATATATGATTATATATAAAGCAAATTTTTTACTTCATTAAGTTTTACATTGCCCTCCCTAACATTTTACATCACCCTTCCTTATATTTTACTTCACCCTCCCTTACATTTCACATCACCCTCCCTTACTTTACATCACCATACCTTATGTTTCTAATTTGTTCCTTAATGAAACCTCAAAGCAAGTCTTACTGTACTAGTCAATTACTCCCCCTTATGCTTGTTACCTTTAAGGACATGCTGCTTAATAAGGATCTCCTGCAAGTCCTTATCCTCCATAATCTGTGACAGTTCCATATCAGGAAGTGTTCGGAAGACATGGTCGGAGGGAGCAAGGACAGTGAATGGTCCCTCTTCACTTAAAGTTTCGTTCAGTCCAGTTTCCTGTGGAATGTGAAAGTATTGATGTTATACATATTCATCAATAATGATGAGGAAAACTAAAACAGATTTAACTTCTATATGCTCTTATCAAAACATTAGTTTTATTAGCTTAACTATGTGTTTATTACTGGATAATAAGAGACACGTTTTCATTATTAGCAAAGATGTACCAAATAAAAATATGTATACCTTCAACATTTTTGTGAAGATGGAGAAATCTTCATCTGCTTCTAGATGCTGCATTACATTGTTCTTGGGGACAACCAGCATCTTTTCTACAACATGGACAACTGCACCGCATGCACGGGAATCCAAGACAGAGACACGACTGCAACCAGCCGTCAAACGGACATTACGATGTCCATTGATTTCAATAAGGCCCGACAAGAGTGGTGACTGAATGATGAATATAGAAATGCCCTATGAATTCAATACTGATAAAGAATCTGTAATAACTAAAACTATATCCACAGATTTCCTAAAGTATTTCTAATAAGTAAATCAACATTTTCATATAAAAGCCCTCTGAAATAGTAAAAAAAATATCTGAAAACATGAGTTTACAGTCTGGAACCACATTTTAGTGTCATGATTTGTAAATTTTTTGTGGTTTCAGGGCTGAAACTACCTGAAAACTTGGTTTTGCCAATATCATCCATATAGCTAAAAATACCTTGTGAAACTTACCCTGGAATAAAGATTGATCCTAAGAGGGTGGTCAGCTCGAGTAGTAGCTATATGGTTATTAGCAATGTCATTTGCTCGCAGGGAAGGTGTAGCCATGTGGTAGCTTAGAACTTCTCTCAGCTTGGTAGGATTATCCTGTATGTGCAAAACACATCTGTGAATATCTCCTACTGTGGTTACAGAGATGATGAGATTGAGATAATATTCACATCATATACACTTACTAGCCTAAATCATACTTATCAGTACCATTCACTAAATTCTTTTTCTTAGCTTTGGAAGGTTTTCTGGAACTAAAAAAGAAAAGCTAAGACTATACCACAAGGTATCATCCTGGTCAAGTTCAACATAATTTGATAGAATCTTGTTATGAAAAAAATGATAAAAAAAGACAGTTATGATTCCTGTCATGTGTCTGGGATACCATCCCACAGAGGCCCCTCCACACCTACTCTGAGACTAAAGTACTGTGATGACTAAGCAAACATCTAAGTAAGTGCAAGTGTCTTTAAGTCTCCCTGTCTAGGCTTAGAAAAGTATGACTAAGCAAACATCTAAGTAAGTGCAAGTGTCTTTAAGTCTCCCTGTCTAGGCTCAGAAAAGTATCTTCATAGTTCAAAACTTTTATCCTAAGTATGACTGCATGCTAAGGACTTTTAGTATTCCCTGCGTGTCGTAGAAGGCAACTAAAAGGAATGGGAGTGGGGGACTGGAAATCAGTCATTTTTTGCAGTGAATAACACTGTTAAGTAATAACGTTTTGGGATCGTTACCTCCTGCAAATAAGCTTTGAAATAACTACTTTTATATCATTTATTAAGATTCCCCTTCATTAATGCCCTATCTGTCAGACTAAAGATGAATTATAAAATATTTTAGGCTATCATTTAAAGTAAAGATTCCTTTTATTAAGTCACTCTATTTTTTGAAACATGAAATAATAATAACAATAGGATAGGGGAGAAAGAATACTTCTCATGTATTCCCTATATGTCGTAAAAGGGGAGGGAGCGGTAGACTGGAAATCTTTCCCTCCTGTTTTTTACTTTTCCAAAAGAAGGAACAGAGAAGGGAGCCAAGTGAGGATTTTCTCTTTAATGCTCAGTCCTCTGTTCTTAACACTACCTCTAATGCAGGAAATGGCAAATATGTATGAAAAAAATATAATATCTTTAACTACTAACTGCTTTCTAGTCACTTTTGTTTTTGATAGATTTCCTTGAAACACTTGGTAAAGACCTCATGTCTGCCTTAGCATTCTTTTGGTCTCCACCACTATTTTTATTTACCACACTTGTTCACTGGAAGTGGATAAAGTCTCTGATCTAATTAGTAAAGTTGAGTAAGTACTTACCTATACACAACTCAAATGTATTACACATAATCATGAGTGAAAACAATGAGCTAGAAGGTAAGATACCAACATATCCACAATGATACTGGATTATGATAAGTCTGCAGGAGGAGCAAGAAACATATGGTAGCTGTAAGTATGCCTCGGGTAACACACAAAAACTTGGGTTGACTTACACGAGACAGAAAACAATTAGGATTTTTTGGCTAAAGGTTGAGTGTGATTGTGTGTGTCAACTTATCCAGATTAAATTATACATGGACATATACAGTAAGCATTATAGTCAACTTGGCCTGTACAAATGCTATTAGTTAACAGATCTCAGGATACCACAAGGCTTAATGCATATGTTCATATTTACCATAAGATCATCAAGGAATTCTGTAGGTAGTTCATCAATGGCTCTGTTGCTTGGAGCAAACACTGTTACATCTGTAAGACCTCCAAGTTCATCCAACATCCCTGCTGCTTCTAGGAGATCCAGGAATCTGGTTAGGTTATGACCCTCTAGTACTTCCACCACTGGCTTAGCTGGTGGTAAGGAACAGGAATTGTTAATAAAGAACTGAAATCTGAAAATAACAAAACAATAAAAACAATGCTTTTTTTTTTCCCTCTTGTTTAAACTCTCAAATTATTAATTTCCCTCTCTTAGCAGTCATCCTTCTACATTGGCACACCTGGTGCTTAGCCAGAAAATTATTCTGGTTAAACTGTGATTTATTATGACTGATAATAATTGCAACTGCCAACACCATAATTTTTCAACCATTTTACTGAAAATACCAAGTTGAAGAACAATCTATTCAAAATGGTTACACAATTCTGTATAAAGTCAACCTATCTATCTTACCTATCTATCTATCTGCATCTCTAATGCCACTAAACTCAGGGTACTCCCTTAAAGGGGTGGCCACAGCAAAAGTCTACATAACTGGTAGACTCTATTGTTGCTCCTTCACCTTTAGTGCCTCACCCTTAAGAGGCCACTGGCAGAGGGGCAACTCCAGTGCAGTGCTTCTTAAGTTCCTACCGACTACTTCTACCTAATGTTCCTCCTGAATGTTCCAACCAACTACTTCTACCAAATCCTCCTGCCTAATGTTCCTACCTACTACTTCTACCCAATATTTCTACATAATGCTCCTGCCTAATATTCCTACATACTACTTCAATCTATTGTTCATACCATTTTACCAAAAATCATGCTAGCACATAATGTTTAATACAGGAAAATTTAGAATTATGAAGAATGAGGTGTGTAAGGTAAGTATTTTCAAGTATTAGTCAAGAAGAGTTGTGTGAATTAAGTGTTGTCAAAAGTTATGTGTGACAAGGAGAGATTGTATGCTTGTGGACAGAATAACAGCAGTCCACGTGTGGGTGAGGCACAAAGAAAAGACAGCTACCTGGGTCAGAGTGCACCTTGACAACCACTTAAATGCTGGCTAATTATGCAGCCATCATTAACCCTTTTTAAGGGCTAATTAGTGTTGCGGGTGACACATAGCATCTATACATGCCACAAGAGAGTAAATGAATAAATGAGTCTTTCACATACAGACAGATAAATACAGAATTTACAGCATTTGTAGTTATGCCCTTAGTGGACTTCAGAACATTGCAAAGAGTCAGAACTTACAAGGATTAATGTGTTTTTGAAGAAATGTGTACTCAAAACACCAAAAACAATACTAAATTTATCAAAAAGAAAGAATCATTCAATATCTAAAAAAAAATTAATAATTATAAATCTAGTCACAACTTACCCTCCTGGGGCATGAGTGGACTGTCAATAATGTGGAGAACTCCATTGGTGCCAACAATGTCCCTAACAACAACTTGAGCCTCCTCCACAAAGATCTTGTCCTCTTCAGTCTTCTCCAGAAGAAGGTATCTCTCAAGCAGATTAACTGTGCGGGCCATGCCTTGCACTGCTGCAGAGCAGATCACATTGGGCAAGATATGGTTCTTCACCACAGCTGCCAATGAAGAAGCAAGCATCCATTAGTCAATACAGTTAAAAAACACTACTGCACAGTAGAGGTAGTCTTTGATTAACATCACTGATTCATTCTTGGTAAACCTAATCAAAACGTTATTAATCATAATGGGTTTTCCCACAAATGCAATGTTATAAACATATGTTGCATTCTCAGACAATAAACAATGCCAAAAACCTATCCAAATGATTAGAGAAAATAATATTACCACATTACAACAATAAAACAAAATATATAGTTTATAGTACATGAACAACAAGCAAACTCTGGAGAGTTTCTGGGTAAGATGATTAACGAGGTAAATACTAATGTTTAAAACTTTCACAGCTCTATATTACCATACTAAATGCTTGTTCATAAAGTGATTTTTACTGAGGAGGGCTGAGGGTGCTGATATTAGCAGCTTTAAAGTAAAAGTTAAGGCAATGGTCTTTTAAGGTAATTACCAATTTGTACTGCAGGGGGAAGGAGTTTACACTCATGGAGCCTCAACTCTTGAGCATTCTCCTTCAAACATACAATTTTTTATCTTAATGTATGCTGTCTGCATTAAACATGTCCTCTGTCATTCTATTCCATTCCTCCACCACTTTTATAGTCTAAAAGTACTCCTTTACATTTTCTAACAAGTTTCTTGCTGACTTTCATATAACGTCTTCAAGGTGCTCTATCGCTACATATCTCAAAGAACTGTTCTCTGTCCATATCATCAATCTGTTTTAAAAACTTAAAGATTGTCATTAAGTCAGCCCTCACTCATCTCTCATTCTCAGTGCAATTTAAAGCTTTTAGCCTTTCCCTGTAACTTAGAATTCTAAATTCTGGTACCATCTTTGTTGCCTTCCACCTGACTTTCTCTATTAGCTCTTTGTGTTTCTTTAGATGTGATGACCAAATTTGAGAAGCCTCTTCTACTTTTTGGCCTCAAGTAGGATATGAAAGATATGAATAGCTTGCTAAATATTTCCTCATATATAGGAAATATGAATCATACATCAAACAATCATGTGAATTTTCACCCTAAATAGCTCAATGCACATAAACAATGGTATGATAATGCCCTCTGCACAATGTCTGGTGAAAAACTATTCTATGATTATGAAATTCTCATTACTATGTCTAGTGGTTGGTTTAAGGACAAAAAGTTTTGTGGCAAAGTTGACAATACTATGTTCATAACTAGGACAAAATTAGTCCATTTTGTGGATGTATGACTGATAAACAATTATTTTGGGAGTTAAATGTACATCATCAGTGTTAACATTTAGTACTGAAAACAGGCTCTGTGATACACATTTCATCACACTTTTATATTCACAGGGTTATCATTCATTACCATAAAATCTTTATTGAATTTTCATAGTGTATTAAAGTGGGATTTTTTATTGCATTTCTAAAAGACCTATGAATAGTAATTGTAGAATGATTAGTTATTCACGATGTGATCATTTACATATAATCAATATTTTACTGTTTTGAGGAGAGACAAGAGGGTTAATAATAGAAAAAGTAAAAGCAGAATAAATGACCAACAGAAGAAATACACTTGTGTATGCTGAATGGGTCATAAACAATGGCAAATGTTTGTTAAAAATATCATTGTTTTCAATCTATAACCCTCTGGCAGCTGACATGAGAGAAACCCTCATAGGTACATAGAAACTCACATTCAAGGCAGGCATTTCCCTCAACCAGATTCTCCAAGACAGATACAGGCAGAGTCTGGAAGGCTGCATCGGTTGGGGCAAACACTGTCAATTGTCCAGGTTCTCTTAGCTGAGTCAACAGGTCAGCTTTACTTACCACTGGGAAAAAAAGATGAAAGAGTTCAGATGACACTCTATATTCAATCAAACATTTTAAAGTTACATTCTTACCTTTCCCTTATGCAGATGCATATACATAAAGTTTATAATATTTTTTCTATTTTTAATATGTATCTACTTCAACTCTTACTACACTGGTCCATGATTTTCATATCTCTTCCAGTATCACAAACAGCCCCAAAGGGACTCAGTGGTCTGTAGTTGTTTGAATTCCTTTGTATAGAAGTATATAATCTGCAGTTGATTATATATTGTTAATTCTTCTCCTATTCTAACTAACGTACTGAGACAATTTCCATGAAAGAGTCCTGGTGTTTCCCACGACCTTTCTAAAAGCTCTTGCGGCTAAAGGATGCACTACTTCCAGTGAAAAGGAAATGCAGACTCCTTTGGAGTGAGAGTTCCTCAAGTAGACTGTACTCCAAATGAAACAGCCTCACCAAGGGTGACTTTTCACTCCCAGTATATCCACTTGTGGGTGGAGCCCAGTTACACCTGTACTTAAACACTCTCATATTCAGAATGCTTGCCGTCTAAATTTGCTGGGCATATCAGTCAGCACATGAAGAGACAGCAGTCATATATATTAACCTATAATTTATGCAACATCTTAATAAACTTCGAAAAATTTCTTAGCTTGCTGGTTTTAATTATAATTTTCAAAAACTGCAAATTTCCATGGGCATTTTGTAAGAGCAAGTAACCAAAAATATGGAATAATTAATAACTTATTTACAGTCTCAGCAATTATAAAAAAATAACTGCAGCCACCCATAATCGATGACCATGGAGGGAATACTACAAAAAAAAATTTAGCATATAATACTCTTAAACCAGAGTAACCATTCTCAAATATTTAGTCTCATTATGAAACTGGAATTAAGGACCTTGTTTCTCCCTTAATTAGAGCTTTCTTTTAATCTTATCTGATACAATACTTCTTATACTTATTTGGCCATACAGTAACAATGAAAGAAGTTTTGAGTTACAAACAAATTACTGTTGTGCATACATTTACAAATGTTTTCATTCCCTGTTTTATGTTTGAGATCTTGAAACTGCTCACAATGGCATACAATGTCTGAGCAGGTTGCTGACAGTCCCAGCAGAAATGCATTCAAGGATGATTATGATAAGCACATGATAATGAAAGCTATAAGTTGCCCTTGTGTGTCCCAGCTCCTTTATACTTCTTCCTCACTCATAAAAGTAAACCATACCATTTATATTTCAATATTCATTATTTGCTCTGAAAGTGTATGTAAATCTAACGTTTTAAATATACATAAAAAGAGTAATTGCATAATTGCATACTTGAGAACAACTTAAAGTACTTCAGATAATTTATTCAAGGAAATGTACTTATATCCTCATTACCAAAAAATTCAGAAAAAAGAATCTGTATCTCACAGTGTTGTCTGTTTGTCTTGAAGTTAAGGAGAGTACGGCAATTATTCTTCCTAGAAATACATACATCAAGGGAAATACTTTCAGAGCTCAGTGAAAAGAAACTCAATATATATAAGGAGTTTCATTTAGCACTGTCTTCTGATTAGCTCTTCAATTAGAGAAATACACAAGGTAGTTTCTTGTTTTCTCAAGATCACTGGTATCAAAATCAAATAAACTACTACTAAAACTAGTAAATTTCATACGTACACTTCTTGAGGATAGAGAACTGATGATCTGAACTGATTATATCAGCCAAGCTTTTGGTGACTGGCTGAAGAACCTTATCGACGGTGTGAACAACACCATTAGTGGAGTGCTGGTTCACGCTGACAAGTCTCGCACAATTAACTGTAGCAGCTGGTGGATTGGTGCTGTATGTATTGATCCTCAAAGTGGAATTTTCAGCCATGCTATGAAGGACCTACAAAGAAAAAACAGAAAAAATACACAGCAAAAGAATTAAAAACTACAAAATTCACATGGTTAGCCCGTAAATAACAATCTATCATTAGGACTCTTTGATGTAAAAGTAATGGTACTGCATTTGAGAAAAAAAATTTCTAAGAATTATGTGGTTAGGTGCAACTTTCCTGTCATTTTGAATTTTTACATATAATTATAAAAAATAAATTATCACACCTTGCACATATGCAGTATGGACAGGGTTTGATGCAAAAAGCAGTAAAATGAATCCATAATCCAAACATGACCTCTTAACACTCTCCAGCACCATTTTTACTAGGGTGTAAGAGGGATGAATGATCGAAAGTGATGGCCCTGAATATTACTGAGATGACTAGTGAGAATAAAAGGAGGAAGCTTGCAGAGAAATTTATAAGTTATAGTTTGGATGTGCTAGAGATAAGGATAGGTAGATAGACATGTCAACATTTATCTAATTTGGCAGTTTATTAGCCTTCCATATTTCTTTTAAGTTGGTCTAATGTATTTTTCATTCATATTTTTTATTCTGTAAACTACCACTTTACTTACCTGTTCATCATGGAGGTCACTGGCATAGTAAATACCACTGGACATGTGAGACAGAATGAGACCTTGAGTATCAATGGAACGACGTCGGCGAAAATAGACTTCATTGAAGGAACGGTCCCCATCTAAAACATTGTCCAACTCATTCTGAAAATCAAAACATTCACCTTTCAACATGAAACAGTCTTTCAGTATATCTTCTTATTCAAATATAATATATCATTTACTGCCCAAAAGGGTGTGCTATGATGTCTTTCTCCACATTCCTATCCTAAATCATCATCAAATAATACCTTCCACATCCTCAGGTCTCTTTCCTCTTTTTTCTATCAACATCTAATACAATTTCTCCCACTATGCAGTATGATACTCATTAGAATCTCCTTAAAACATCCTTAGCCCTATACTTATGATTACACACCTTTCAACTACACACTCATTCTCTCCTTCCACCTCAGTCATTGTCTGCCTTCCACTCTTTCATCTCTCTTCTTTGCAGTCTCCGCCAAAAAAATTTACTGATACCATTTGAAATAAGGCTTTCATGCATCAGGTTTTATTTGCAAAACAAATCCTTCATCTTTTGTAGAGGAAATAATGTATGTCTGGCAACTTGCTACATTCTTAGAAGTCAGATGAAAAGACTTGCTGCAGCAGTTACCCTAAGGTACTGAGAGTGGAAGGATGAAACTTTTACTTGCTGTCCTTGTGTATGTTGATACAATTCTATTTCAGTTCTGAGTGACATCTTTCCATTACCAGTAACTAACCATGGGTACTACTCACTGGCCTATGCTGTTGGAAGAAATAGCTTTTAAAACACTGAAACTTGCTTTAGGTAACATGGTGCATTATCAAAAAGAAAAGACTAACCTCAGCCTCTAAGTCAGCAGTGTACTCTTGCATGGCTTCATTGGTTGGGACAAAGAGTGTAATGTTTTGTTTGAATACTTCTTCCATTTTTGCTGTTTTTGCAAGTGATAAGAAGTCTGTTGCTCCAATCTCCTGCAGAGTCTCAGGTATGTCATGCATCTCAACTGAAAATATTAATGCAAAATTAATGACTTGTAGCCATATGCTTCAACATACAATGCACATACACTTAAAAAATATACATTTAGGTTGCAAGTTATTATTTCCCTATTCATTTTACAATACAGTTAATATCTTTCACTTCCTTCCTTAATATACTACAAGGATCATGTTCATATACATTAAAACAGTCTGGGCATTAGAAATCCTGGGCACAGTAAACAGTGGAGTATCAAGTTAGGAAGTAGCTCTTGGCATTTCTGAAAATGTTTCCACATCCTTTGCTCATGTTTTTTTCAAAATTAGCTGCTTAGTAATCAACAAAACACCATAAATTAGAGGGGGTAGTGTATCACTTTCGCACCAGCATAGGCAACAAATATATACAGATATTGTACCCAGGTTTACATGAATAATGCAAATGGATTTGTATACATAATGGAACATATATCATTAGGAATTACAGTATGATTGCATAGTGAGATATGTATGAATTAAGCCATTGTATGCCTGCAGCATTGCAGCCTACAGATTTATTCATTTGATAATTTCCTTATACTTGTAAGTGCATGTGTTAGTAAACTTATCTATAACTTTGTTTCAGAAAAAGCTCTTTCAAATGGAAAGATCAAACAATTAAGAGTTTTTTTAACAACAAATACTGACATGATGTGGGCACATTAAGTACCTACAGTAGCAACACCCAATGGGTTAACATTTCCATCTCCTCACTGTGAATACTAAATTGACCCAGTGAGGGTTACTTGCATCTCTAATCATCTTTGCAAATAACATGCTTCTATTCTACTTAATCACTAAACATTCCATTGGCATCATCATTTGAAATACCATACACCTAACTAGCAAACTTAGTGAATCTGTCTTCTCCTCAGACCTTCAACTATACTACCACAGAACTCAACTAAGCTCAAGTCTGTTGCATAGGTTATTAGGCTAATCATATCAACTGGCTCAGTCATATCTCCTTCAAGATAACAGTATTCTCTTTCAACAGGGTTGTTCTCAAATTCAATAATGTTGCTCTTTACTTAAAAATGCAGCTCTCAGCTTTATAATACTGATCTTGCCTCCCCTGATAATATTCATATGCCTTTCTCATGGTCATGACAACGTTGCTTTTCTTACCTTTGGTACATCCTGAAGCCTCCTTTACAAAGCCATGGCAGCAACGATATGTCACTGTCACTGTTTTGTGAATACCACGACGAGAGCTCCTGAAGAATGATGACACAATGTATCAATACAGAAATATTTTGAGTCTAAGATCATACATTATATATTGACTAAACGAACTGTCCAAATATGCCGGTTCCTGGATCCTGCAGGTAATGTATGAATGTTCAAAATCTAAGCATCAACTGGAGTCCAGCCAGGAAATTATAAAATTTCATCACTGCAGTCTGTATTTCCATTATATACTAAGAGTCAGTAACTTTTGAACTTCCAATGTTTTCTTATTCCTGACAATTTACAAGATATTGTCATTTTTCCTACAAAAGTTTGTCAAAAGTGCTAATCTACATAAATATGTGACTTTACATGCTGTATTTGAAATAAAACAAGAAATCTGAGAACAGACAGCCTAAGATTTCTTTAACACAACAGTATCTGTAAAAAAAAATTGGCATTCCAACACAGTTTTACTAAGAAAAAGAAGTACTAAAAGTGTTCCACCAAGTAATAAAACACTGAACAGACAACTTCACATGTTTAAGAATTTGCTGGAAATGGGACCAGTAGTTTGAGTACTCACTGCTATCCCCTTTACCTTTAAACAGAGGCACTCTGCCAATCCTCTGGCACCTTGCCATGAGCCATATGTACATCAAAAATTCAAACTAACTGGTCAACAATACAATTACCTCTTTTCTTGAGAAAGTCAACTGCAATCCCGTCCACTTCAGCAGACATGCCACATTAAATCTTACGCAAGACTTTTCACCAATCCTATTTGCCAAAATTCTCCTACTTCACATACCTCCCCAAGCCAAACACTCCAAACTTGCCTTCCCATCATCAAACACAATTAGCAAGCCTCCAGATTACTCCATCACCTCTTCACCTCATCTCCACCTGGAACTACTTCTCCATTTACCCCCTGCTGGTGCTCCCATTATTCTTCTTACATAACCTCCATCCAAAACATTTTCTTATTCTCCCTGAATTTTGCTGACACTCACCCCAACTCCTACTTGCCCTGTTTTTAAGCTCACAGACCCCTTTTAAAAGGATGCTTTTACCAGGGGTTTCTGCAGCTCTAAGACTGCACTACACTCAGTAGCTGGGACAGTAATGGCTCCTTAGAAGCAAGAAGTTCTATGACAAGCTTGTGCTCTATTCTGTCTAGGGGAGATGTGGTTTCAGTGCATTACACATGACAGCTAGAGATCAGATGTAAGCGCATGTGGTCTTTCTTCATCCGTTCCTGGCACTACCTCACTAATGCGAGAAACGGCAATCAAGTATGGAATATATA
>JAYMFT010164598.1:0-12358 GCA_038088735.1 Panulirus argus | reverse complement strand
TATATATATATATATATAGGATTAAAAGCGATAACTGACACAACAGGCTAGAGTATAATCCATACGTTTCAATCATCATCTGTACTCCAACACATGTCGTCATGGAAGTTATATATATATATATATATATATATATTCACAAGTACACTTAATATGTATGAAGTATAAACACATATTGACACAGTCCTATACCGCGAGACGCACTGCGGTCAGAATTTGCCTGGAGCATTTACCTTGGCCTCAATAACGAAATATTCGTCTCCCAAAGACTCTGGGCCTCCCATACCACCATTTGGTAGTTAAGCCTCATTACAGACTAAAGAGATTAGATGTAAGATCGATTGTAAAAGCTAAAAAGAGAGAGAGAGAGAGGATAAGTAGCCTCAGGTCTGAAGTCAGGTGTTCGGTGAGTCTGGCACAGCGTCTCTAGACAGAGGAGCAGGTTGCGGTGAGTCACTGTGGTAGGTCGGGTCGTGGTGGTGGTGGTGGTGGTTCGGTGTGGGTGGTGTCCCCGGGGAGATGGGGGGTGGCGGCCTTGTTGTAGTTCATAGGGGTAATGGGTAAGTTAAGTATGGGGATGGGGCGGGGTGTGTGTATACTGTTGTGATAGTTCATGGGAAGGGAGCCCATGTTAGGGCCAGGCTATCACATATCCGGGAGTCGCCACCGTTTTGCCAGAGGGTCGTACCGTTGTGTTCAGAGGTCGCGTCGTCATGCGTAAGGGTCGTTCTGTGGTTCCCAAGGGTCGTATGGTCGTGATGAGGGGTTGCACTGTGGTGCACAATGGGCGTTCCGTTATTCTCAAGAGTCGTACCATAGTTCTCAAAGGCCACATCGTCGTACTCGAGGGTCGTCCTGTCGTCCTCATGGGTTGAGAAATTCTGCCGGTCTACTGAAATGTGATGAATTTTGCTCGGAAACAAAATTTACTCACTGGTAAATCCCCTGACACGTCCGTTAACCCCATAGGCACACCCTAAATCCCCCCAGACACACCTGCAGCCCCGAGATACATCCACAATCCCCAGAGACTCCCTCCAGATATATCCACAGTCGTCAAGATATGACTTCAGTCTCTAGACATACTCAGAATCCCCCCATTGCTGCAGTGAGGTCACAGTGATGCACGTGATCCAGTATTTGCTGGTAACCAACAGGAAAAATGAAACACGATAAGTTCCAAACTAAATGTGTTTCATTTTTCTTCATGATCATCAACAACAACAACAAAAAATCCACATACACCCAAAGTCTCCCAGATACAACCACATGTCCCCAGAGACAACTTCAGTCCCCCAGATACATCCGAAATCTCTTAGGTAAAACCACAATTCTCGGAGATTCCTTAGCCAAATGAAAATGGAAAAGAATACAGTAGGAAAAACAAGAAGGAAAAATGGACTCGATTGCGACAGTTAACGAGGTTCGCCGTCGCCGCCGCCGTCGCTATCCATGACCTCTGACCCCGGAGTGGAAGTGCCGTAATGACCCGCACCCTGGGGGATGCCCTCCACCCCCTCCCCCCGGATGTGGCCCACAGCTCGGAAGGGGGGGGGAGGAGCCTCGCCGCCCGGATGTGGCCCGCACCTGGTGGTCTTGGCCGCCCTGATATAGTCTGAAATGTGGCCCCCCTAATTGATCTTTAGACATATTGACTAACAGATGCCATGGAGCAGCTTGTCGGCCCTGTTGATAATTCCTTACAAATTTGTACAAATTTAGAAGGAAAATTTCATTTTTTATCATTATTGGTATTATTATTAGTAGTAGTAGTAGTAGTAGTAGTAGTGGTAGTAGTAGTAGTAGTTGTAGTAGTAGTAGTAGTGGTAGTAGTAGTAGTAGTGGTAGTAGTTGTAGTAGTAGTAGTAGTAGTAGTAGTAGTGGTAGTAGTAGTAGTAGTGGTAGTTGTAGTAGTAGTACTAATAGTAGTAGTAGTAGTGGTTTTAGTAGTAGTAGTAGTAGTAGAAGTAGTGGTGGTAGTAGCAGTATTGGTAGTTGTAGTAGTGGTAGTAGTAGTAGTAGTAGTAGTGGTAGTAGTAGTAGTAGTAGTAGTAGTAGCAGTACTAGTAGTATTAGTAGTAACAGTAGTGGTAGTAGTAGTAGTGGTAGTAGCAATAGTAGTAGTAGTAGTAGTGGTAGTAGTAGTAGTGGTAGTTGTAGTAATAGTAAAAGTGGTAGTATTAGAAGGAGTTGTAGTGAGTAGTAGTAGTATTTTTGTTGTTACTCTGTATAGAATTTTGTTCTACGTGATGGTACCGAACCCCGAGCACAGCTTGGACCTGGGTCTTGTTGGGTCAGCTGGACAACGCTGCCTCATCCAGGGTCATACAGGTCAGCCTGGCACTGCTACTTCAGCCCGGCTAAATGGCAGGTCAACCTGGCACCGTTGCTTCAACCTCCTCCTGCAGTCACCTCAGCCACTGGCCTCAGTCCTCCTCCAGCCACACTGCCTTTGTTCTCAGACACAGAAGGAAATTGCCCTGGTTTTTCTACATCGTAATGAGAATTTACCGTTAGATTGGAGGTCCATCACAACAATAATTACAGCATTTATGGATGCAAATCTTTGAAAGTCTCTTCCTTATTTCAGAAATCATCGTCTTTCGTTTCTAGCTGGTAGTAGAATGTAGAAAACTTGTCAACTCCTCCACACTCAGCTGTGGTGTTTCTGATATATATTATCACATAGTCTCGGAGCGATACTGTCCTCTATTGCTGTTTGCTCTCACTGATAGACTATTTGCGGAAAAAAAGAGTGCTTTTTATCTCTCAGCATTAGGTAAGTAAGGGAGTGTAGCTGTAAACAGCTATTTGTCGGAGACTACTCCAGGCAAGACTATATGAGGTTTGGGGTGCGGAATGTTAGAATGATTTCAGAAGTATTATGAGGAGGCGGAGTGATCCTGAGGGCTGGCTGGATGGTCATGTTTTAGTGGGGTTTGGCCGGCCAGACCCCGGCGGGGTGAGTGTTGCGGAGGGCTGGGGGTGGGTGACCTGTGACTGACACAGCTTTGGCCTCCCGTCACGCTCCGCCACTACCATCACTACAAGCACCGCTGCCATCGTCGCCACTTGCGACATCACCACTACCCTTAACTAAACAGCAAATAGGTTGCTTTCTCTTTTGTGAGAAAAGTGGGCAGGGCGCGAGAGTTAAAAAGGGGGAATTAGAGATTAGATGTTAAAGCTAAAGTGGTGAAACAAAAAACAGTGGTAGAGTGTACGGTCATGGGGCCTGTGTGACCGCTGGTCATCGTGACGGATGTGTGACGGTCCTTCGGGCATGTGTGACCGCTGGTCATCGTGACGGGTGTGTGACGGTCTTTCGGGCATGTGTGACCGCTGGTCATCGTGACGGGTGTGTGACGGTCCTGCGGGCATGTGTGACGGTTCTGGTACCAATAATCACCGTGACGGATGTGTGACTGGGCTGGCCAGTACACTCACACAGGACCACCATCATCAACAACGGTCTACAGCTTTGGTTGATGATGTTAACTCCGGCTAATTCCGTCATTACATCGCAAAAAAAAAATCACTATGCAATGATTTACGGTCATAGTTCCGTCAGAATAAAGAAAAAATATTTTTATATCTTTCTGCGACGGAAAACGACCGGAAAGAGTTAGCTTTAAATATGTTTTCGAAATTACATTTACACTTTGTATATTTGGGTGGGCCGCAGTAGCCCACGTCAACATGTCTCTCTCTCTCTCTCTCTCTCTCTCTCTCTCTCCGTCACATGGTGTAACGCAGAGGAAGTCAGAAGTTCTGGTACGCCGGGCAGCATTATGCTACTATACCATGACGTCCTGGCGACGTCTGCGGATGCCAAGATTGACGTCGACTGCTGCACGATTGAAGTCACTTGAGTGTGGGAGGTTAGGGTGAATGACTGGCGCCCGGGTATCGTCCGACTGTGGACTGGAAACGGGAAAAAGTCCTCAGGTGGCTAACTGACTGATCGTCCGCTGGGAAACACTATCCGGGGAGCAGGATGTGGGATGGAGGATCTCGGCGTTAAGTGGGACGCCTGTGGGTCAGCGTGAAGCGGAGGACTGGACGCGGATGGTGAAGCCGTGGCAGGAGAACTCAGTGACTGGGATTTCCCGTTTCACCGTGTGTGTGTGTGTGTGTGTGTAGGGTTGAAACACGAGAATGTGGGAAGACTCTCTCTCTCTCTCTTTCTCTCTCTCGTTGGTAGTGGTTGGCAGGGCAGCCACCTACCGGGGAGGTATGGTACCGGTACTACCCTGCCTGGGTATCGGGAGTGTAAGTGACGGCTGTGGAGCAGTTAGTCAGTGCTTCAGTAGCTGTCAAGTGTCGTTCCTTTGACCCAGGTCGCTTTCTTTTCCCTCTCCTTCATCCACATGTGGGCTGCTGGCATTTATTCCACAAACTTACAGTCTCTCCGCCTCACGCATAACACAAGACAACACGTAACTCACACGATTCGTTCTTCGTAGCTTTAGATTTTCCTGCGGTGACCGCTACGCGCTGACCCCTATCCCTCGGCGAAATCTTGTAAGTACTCGTTAAGTAAGTATGTAAGTATCTTACATACTTTGCCCCGATTATGAGGGTAACGCCTTTGTCTCATCTTCTTTACAGACCTATAACATGTTACACACACACACACACACACACATTGAGGATGTCACGTTCTCCTCGTGTAAGAATGATTTCTAGTACACGTCCAATGAGTGTAGTGTGTGGCTGCGCCTGACCCTACACCCAACCTGTCTACACCTCCTCTGGAGCCCGACCACCAACCACATCCTAGCTTCCTGCAGGGACACCTGCGGTTATATTTCGTCGGCCCGATATACTGCAATATACCGTATATACCTCAGTATACGTATATATACCTGATTATACCTCAGTGTCTAATTGGTCTTGCGTGCCACTCCGCCTCAGTGTCTGTGTCGGACGAATTACTCGCTCCAAGACAGCTGTTGTTGTCACTCGCTTCAGGGCAGCTGTTGCTGTCACTCGCTCCAGGGCAGCTGTTGTTGTCACTCGCTTCAGGGCAGCTGTTGCTGTCACTCGCTCCAGGGCAGCTGTTGCTGTCACTAACTCTAGGGTATTCCCAATTAACCGTATCAGAGATTCCCACAGCTCAGAAGAAAGACACACAGGCTTTCTCCTCTCACTGACTCATTTACTCACTCACTCACATCGGTGATCGCTCCAGACGATGTATTCAAGTCTCCGATGAAAACGATTTTTTTCCTTCCCACGAATCAACTGCTGCGGTTCTTCTGATTCGTGACCTCGAGCAGAATTTTATTTCGACTTTCCATTCGGGGTCCCCACGTCACCAGGAAAACGTGAACAAATTCGGAAAAATTCAAAAGATGTGACCGTCCCTGATCTGGAAGGAAAAGCTGCAAATAGCAAGAGTGTTGGAAAACTCACGAAAAGTCCAGGATCTTCACCAAAAGGGTCAACGGAACCACAGTGGTCAGCGCTTCACATCGGAATGAAATGAAATATTGTGTAACGGTCTAGAGGTCTGTGTTGTGGTGGTGGAACATACACGGAACGTGGCGGACCAATACACAACCTGTGCCACTGTAAAGGATGCGGACTAGTTACTTTTGTGCTCTCGATGAACGCCGCGCCCAACAACTTGTGAAATACTGTATACAAATATGAGCTAAACTGGTACACTGTGGCCTGAAAATATACATTCGTTTGTTTGAAAAAAAGAAGGAAAAAATGTGGAATTTTGTATGATTGAAAGTATGGGAGGAAGCCTGTCCGTCTCAAGCAGATGACGCTTTCTATTCAGGCACCAGACCGAATCAGTTCCCCAGCAGCAGACACCTGACTTCCTCCTCACCCACGGCATCTACCACAGTCAGGTCCGCAGGTGCGGTGTGGGGCGGACCTGATGCCTTGTGCAGTGTGGGTGGATAATGTGGGGAATTTGTCAGGCGAGGGTGTGCCTGGCAACTGTACACGAATGATGAATGCTGCTATTGATATCAGTAGTGGTAGTGGTAATATAGGTAGTAGCAATGTGGTTAATTGTATTTGGAAAGACTGATGAGGTGATGGCGAATCAGGATTTGGAATGATTGACTAATGTGGTTTTAGGATGATAGCTTGACATAGAAGTAGGTTCAAGTCTTTAGCGCGACACAGATGTAGGTTTAGAATCTTCAGTCATTGAGACTTTAACGCAAAACCTTTTCTGTCATCAAGCCGTTCTTTACTTGCAGTTGTAGCAAGAAGAGGTAAAACCCTTGACTCCTCCTCTTTACGAAGCAGAGTGTTTCTGGTGACAGAATCCTAAAATTCTGGGCCATTCTTATTTCTTCCCTCCTGCGTAGGGCACAGAAATAAGAAGTCGAGTGTTTATTCTATTTAGTCTTGACTGTACTCTTTTACAGAGCCAGCTGGAGCCCTTACCTCAGTTGCCTTCGGTGACCAGATTTTTTTTTTCGCGTATGTGACTCAGTTGTAGTTTTTATTTTGTGTGTGGTAGTCATTACACGATGATAGTTTGGAAATATTCAGTTTCTGATCTACGTGGAAGGATTCTGTGTGACCATGTAGGTGTTGAAGGAAACCCTTGGTTCATTTCCTCTATATTCTCGCCTTAATGATGGCAGTCTTAAAAGAGATGCCTTGAAACTGTGTTGAAAGCTTGGTTTCATCTCTTCTCTATGAAAAACTCTTGGAAGCCATAACTGGAATTTCATCTTAGTGGAATTATATTCGGTTTTATGAAGGACTTTGTTTCCCAAGAGTCCTTTTCAGTTATCTGGAGGTTTCCTTTCGTTCGAGAATATTTTAGTTACAGTTTATAATCCCATTCGCAGGATTTATTACTCCACCGGAATAGTCTCTTTATGCTTAGAGTATAACAAAAGGGGGAGCCTGTAATAACATTTTCCTCCACTTATTTCGGTTCGAATTGTTCCGAAGCTTCGTCTGTATCATAGCGGAGGGGATTAGGGTTCATTCTTCTCGATTCTTGGTTTCTTGTGATGTTCACAAAAGAAAATAGATAAATCTCCAGAATTGTTCTTTTTTTTTCATTTTATTGTTACTCTCCTGATTTGTGTTCTGTATCCTCCCAAGAATGTACGAGTAGGTATCTAATCTTTTCCTGGAAAGATGGTACCTGATGTTCTCTTTGTTTAACAGCTTTCCGTTGATTGTGTGAAGTACGGGATTTGCTTCATAATTCCCTGTCTTGTTAAGTTTCATCGGCTTTTAGTATTGTGGTTTGTGCAGGTCGAAGGACGTTTTAGCACTTAATCTCCCAAAAGTTTTCGTTGCTTTTTTAGAAGCTAATCAGGTGGTGAGATTATGAACAGCATGATTATCTTTTACTTTTCGAGTCCACGAGTTCACAGGTAATCTCTTTTCCCTTCCTAGAGCCCTTGACGTCTTGTGCAGGTGCCCACGGGCAGAGAAAACTAGCCTGGAGTCAAGAATCAGAAGATCCTTTTCCTTTACACGCCTCTCATCTGTGTTGACGGGATGGAAATGGCAGGTCCAGTCTCTGGGTTCAACGGACAGATAAGTACATAGTTTTGGCGACCTTCCCAGGTTTATGTGTGGCTTTGATTAATTTTGTTCTTTAGAATTTTTTCGTTCAGGCGATGGTGCAATGGTGGAAGCCACAGGGAGGCAGGCGGGCGACGTAATGAAAAGCCATCCGACCAGTGCACATAAAAGAACCTCTTCCCCTCAAAACCCGTTTTCTAAACCGAATGTCATATAAAGGGTCTTAATTTCCTGCATGATCTGTCAGGTGTTCCCAGTCCCTTTTGTTCAGGGCTGTGGACGTGGCTCCGGCGGCGTCACCGCTGACGACCTCCCTGTATTGTTATCTGCAGCTTCGTGCGGCCTTCGCTGCTTCCTCCTCCGGGGAGTGCCTGCCACTTCCCCACACCTCACTAATAACCTCCTCGCTTCCTCGATTCGTTCCAGGTTTTATGTCATAAGTCAATGCTTATTTTTTTATTTTCACATAACAGCCCCTCTCCTGAAATCAGTTATCTCATGCTGCTTATATTTTTCATAATATTCCAAAGAATAAACACGAAAGTTTGATAGATTTAGAGATGAAATACCAAAAAAGCATACAAATAAGAGTGCAGTGCAACGGTCGACATGGAATCAATATTGCATCGAAATTTCTAGTCTTTGATTCGTGACTTTTACACTTATACTTATTATCTATGAATGGCTATATAAAACAGTCATATTTTATATCCTGATACTGAGATCTGAGAGGCTAGATACCTGCATTGTTCTGAATGTCATTTAAAGCTCTTACTCTATTCCAGTTAATTTTCTACTTGTCCATCCTTCTTAAATAGTTAACCCGTTTACGATGGGCCATAGTTTATTATTTAGATATACTGATATTACGAATAAAAACTAGGCGTAAGAGTATATATGTAGGACTGGACCCTAAACATAATTCTGCTTTCATGTCAACTGCATCGCTTCCTCAACTCGTTTCCATACATTTTGGCTTTTCATTCCTACATTTATCTGCATTTTTTATTTCGTCTACTTTAGTTTCCTTCTTTCATGTGAAACATGTATCATTATTGTTCTCATACTTTCACATACCGTAGCCATTTTATATAAGTTTCTCCCATGACTGGTACCGGAAACGGAGGAGCGTCGCGTGTACCGCCCTTGACGACCCTGTCATTCACACTCATCCTAGCTCTAACTGCCTGCAGGCCGCCGCATGTGCGCCCTCTGGGTTACCAGGTTGCAAAACCAACTCTCCTCTCTAGATGACAATTGGAACATGCTACACTCCTGTCCCCTTAATTAGAAATGCGTTGAATCCAATTTTTTACTTTAAGATTGCTTGAAAATCAGTGATGCACCGCACTGCTGTGAGAGAAAATAAAAATTACCGTTGAGATATGATTGAACTTTGGCGGAAAATCGTCTCAGCTTGCGTTCTGTCTCCACGGAAGAAGATAAAAAGAAATTGACGTTTTCATACTTTCTTTGTGATGAAGGCTCCAGTCACGGACGAAAGTCCACATCAAGGCCGGGCCTTGATTGAAATAAAAAGAGAATTATGAAATGAAAAAAAAAGACAAGGGAAAGTATTTACGAATTTTTGAAAAAGTGAAAGACCTGTCTTTTGAAATGTGTCAGGTTATAGTTATTGGGAAAAACATGGGAAGGTGAAGAGTTCCAAAGCTTCGACGTGTAGGGAAAGAAGCAGGTATCAAAACCGCCCACCCTTGAGTTGCTAACGGCCACACGGTAATCGTGTGATCAGCAGCTTGCCGAGTATTGCGTGGTCTAGCTAGTGGTGGGGGCACACAAGCAGCCAGCTCTCGGGAGCAGAAACCAAATACCAATAGAAGAAAGTGAACCAACATCGCGACGTAGGGCAAGCGGGCCAGGTTTGGAAATTGGTTCTCGTTTTAACTTCTTATGTTGTTTCAACAGTTGTTGGTTGTGTTGAAAGATGATAATGATGGTTGACTAATCTTCAAAGTTTATCACTCCATCTTGGATTAGATTTTAAGACGTTTAGTATTGCGTCTTTTGACGTCTTCTGGCCGTCCGTATGCAGAGCACGCTGCCGCCTCTCTGAGGTTGTCTGTTCTTTATATATTAATGGGATCCTCTGGCCAAAATGCTGGTCCCGGACTTAAGTATTGTCGATAAGAAATGTTGCAGAGTCGAATTAACGAGTCGCAGAAAACAGGTGCCCCTCTGCATACACACACACACACACACACACACACACACACACACGCTGGACTGTCTTCGATCTCTGGCGTCATACATTTCCTTATATTGAATTAAGGACGTGACACGTCTGTTCATCCCACAATGACGTCACAAGTAACTTGTCATAGTCGTTACATCATGATAGTGACGTCATACATAGCTTTGGTGTTCCCACCGAGACTCGTCGACCATAAAAAAGGAATAATTACGCAATTAGGGAAACTGCTGAGGCCTGTAATTACCGAATTACCCAAGATGAAGGTAAATCTTGGACATTAAACTGAATTCCTGTCTAGGTTGAGAAACCACTTCCGTTAGACAAAAGGTGTAAACATCAAGACATTGTTTTAAATGTGGCAGCGGCTTTGCAGCCTGGCCAGCTGGTGGACGCGCCTCCTGCTCCAGCTGCCAGTCTGGCCGCAATATAATGTTAGCACATATAAAGCAACTGCAGCTGGTTTCTATGGCCATAAATATGACCCAGGTATTTGACGTCTTGGTGTTTACCATATTCCACAGCCGTAAGCGCCTCGTCTCCCCCGCGCGCCAGCCCCAGACACCTTGAGCAGCAGGGCGGCGCGCGGTGCTGGAGGAGGAAGGAGCCCCTCACGTCCAGCAGTGGTCCGCCGAACGCATCAGGGAGATTACCAGGATCGTGAAGGATCGTGGTAAGTGTAAGGTGGTGGTGGGGTGGTGACGGCGGCAATATGCTGAGGCGGTTAGTAAAAGAACGTCAAATTTGCGGTGTTACGAATAGTGAAATCCAGCGGAAGAATGATAGACGGAAGACGGATAGAAATAACTTGAAGATTTCTGGAATTATAGCTCTCGCTCTGACATCACGAGCATTGGTAGTCAACGATGTTTGACAAAAAGAAGAGCGCATTGAACCGCAGCTCAGACAAGAGTGTTCAGGTTATGGCGACTCCCGCATACACAAAAAACCTCATCTTGTCTAAGATCCTTCCCATACTGCCCAGTCCTCACCCACCCGGCCGGCGCGGCCTCCCCATACTGAGCAACTCCCCAGGCCCCACTCACCCACCTACCACCTAGATCACGTATGCCCATGTTGCAGAAGGTTGCAAAACATTGTAAATATACAGGACCAACAACACGACCTTACGCAAGACCCGCTGACTCACGTCTTAAAAGAATCACCACAAAAATATAGCAGGAGCAGAACGAGCTGATGTGCCCAGGACCTAGACAGCAACGCCATAACATGAAACACACTTAATCTCCTCGGAGCCCCAAAGGCTAGACGAAAATGCTATTCATCTCTTACAAACCACTGTGAATAGTTCTTACCCTTGTTTACAGGCATTCCTCTGTAAACCAACACACACACACACACACACACACACACACACACATATCTTCATTATTTAGAAGCTTTATGATAGTAGCGAATATTCAAGATATGGGTCCCCTACAAGTGGAATAATCCTCACCCGTGCATTAGAAATACGTAAAAAAAAGGTAACTACAAACACACACACACACATATGTATGCTTTGAGTGTATAAATAAGACACCAGATTTTCAACAACCCACTCACGCCCTTCACTAAACCAACACCACACAGCCTAACTTTTCACAATAGTCTTTTGCTCCTAAACTCTGCCATCCTCGCCAGGCTCTTCTCTCCGCCATCAGCAGGAACGTCCTGAGAGAAAAAAGATAGATAAATAAAGACATTACCCCCGTCGCTTTCGCACAAGTGGGTCACCTTGGACTGGTCTGATCCTTGTCTTTCTTGAGTAACAGGCGAATCCCGTGGCTTCATCCCCTTCCCCTGATGACGCAGAGCAGATGCATTTATTGTAATGTGTGTGTGTGTGTGTGTGTGTGTGTCTGTTTGGATTGGAATTTTAATGTTCCCACTTGACGTTTTCTTTACTGTCTTTACCGTCTTCATCAATTTATCCTTTTATCCGTTTCATCGTTATCTTTTTTTTTTTTCCTCTCCTTTTTTCGCTCCTGCACCTCTCCCTGCTCGGGATACTAGCCGAGAACAGTGTGCCTCTCTCTGCTCTGGTACTGTACTAATTACCGCCGCATCAAAGATTCCTGTGTTAGGAGATTCTTGCCCTCCTGTCTCCTGCACTTCGTCTCCGGCCGGTTTTTAAAACGGCGTTTGAGTCTTAGGCCTCCACCAGGGTAGGATCTCAGGGTCCTTCTCCTCCTCCTGTATGTCCACATCTTCTGTGCCCCAGCATGGCCCACTGGAGGTTTTCAAGTGCTAAAGTGGCTCTCGAACCTCGGACCGCAGAACATTCTCTTGGACCGACACGCCATCAAATACAGATTTCAAAATCTGTCATCCCCTCGGGTTATCGTAAGACGTTGACTGATTACAGAAATCCTTCCACTATTCTTTATACAGGCGTCTACGCCCGACACCGGACAACCAACCACACACTCTCTGTACTGCACACCCCGTGCAACCCCCCCCCCCCCCCCCCCCCCCCCCCCCCCCCGAAATATACCCCTACACCGACCCAACGCACTGTCCTTACACATCATCATGTTAGGCAACCCGTCATGTAAATCCATAAGCCCTTCATAGCGCATGGTCTCTCTCTCTCTCTCTCTCTCTCTCTCTCTCTCTCTCTCT
>JAYMFT010164577.1:0-12358 GCA_038088735.1 Panulirus argus | reverse complement strand
TATATATATATATATATATATATATATATATATATATATATATATGAATATATACATATATATACATTCATATAGTCATATATATATATATATATATATATATATTCCCAATATCCGCTATATACCATTTGCAAGTCATATGTCCGATATAGAAAAATTGTTTTTGTAAGTTAACTACTTTGCTGGGATATAAAGGGATGTAATATAAAGGTAATATTAGCAGCCCAACAAACACCATAAAATCCTCTTGTGTGTCAGTATTATTTTTCACAGGCGGGAAAGAGGGGCTTTTAACACTGTCGTCACATATCTGCTGTTCAGTGTGACTGTATGCCGAGAGAGGCATCCGTGTCAGTGTGTGTGGTAGTGTGATATTCTCGTGGGATCGTCTGGCGAGTCTCACACTGCCCACACTACGCCAGACACTATCTGCCTGGGCCTTAACACCTGTAATACAACGGTACAATCCAGGGGCTTGACGGTACGACCCTAGAATCCGATGGTACGATTCTGGAGCATGACGGTACCCACCTGAAACAGGACGGTACAACGTTACGATCCTTGGGCTCGACGGTACGGTCACTTAACTACGAGATACGTTCCTGAATGCTGTGTGCATACGCTGAAGGTTTTGTTCTTGTGACGTGACTATTAGAAAATCTTGCTTTCCAAAACATTCCTATTCATCTCGGTGCTTCACAGGCAGAAAATGGACAAATGCAACAAATAAACTGTACCCCCATTTGACTTGGTGTTTCATCGCCGCATATTGATGATTAATTAGTTAATTAATTAGTTAATTAAACGTTTGATCTTCGAACTTCAAAAGCATAATATGAATGCAGCTGCCTGTATGAATCCTTGCTTATAAAATCATAGTGAATTGTCAGTTCACATGAAATAAAGAGAGACTTCCTACATCTCTCCGTACATTTACAGCCATGGAAACGATTATCATAACGTACTTGCTAGTTCGTTATCGGCTGTGTTTATAGACACTACCAAAGCCTGTGTTACATGTCAAGACTGCTGACTGGTCGGGGAGTTAGTGATGACCATCGTCACTCATAAACTCCTGACTGTTCAGGGTGCTGATGACGTCTAACGTCAGCACTGTTGACTGAAGAGGGACACACTGATGTCTGATGTTCCTATAATGCTTTTTCCCCTCCATACCATGCTATATCTTGGTCTAATGTTACTTTAGAAAAGTTGCTGATACTGTGCAGTTTGAATTCCTTCTCCAGCAGACGCTGGTGTAAAGGCGGTACACCCAATACCAAGAACGTTGTTGTAAGCGGACTCTGCTCGTGGCAAGTCGTATTAGTAGGTGAACAGGAAAATATAAACCAAAGATTTTGATGTACTGTGATACTATTTACTATCATGTAAGAGGAGGTTGCTGATATTAAATGCTATTAGAATTAGGATGCTGGCTTTTGGAAAGGATGAGAGATCCGTACTATCTGTCTATCTAGAAAAGAACGTGGAGTTGTGGATAATCTTGGATGTTTATCAGTAAAGTTCAGTGAAGATGGTAGTGAGAAATGAGGTAAGTCTGCTCGAGAATAACACAACGCAATGCACATATGTCAACTTCATTTTGCCTGATAGAGGAGCATCTAGTCCTACTTCCTGTGAGTACCAGGAGAGTTTACTTAAATCCGAAGGGGTTCTCCATTCAGCCTCTATCATAATATTTCCTTGCCAGTTTTCTATATGATATATTGTGTTCCTTTATTGTTGTTTACCTATTGGCTGACGTGCCCATGGGACTAGTAGGTGGGGAGGAGCCTTTCTGCTTCCCTCTCCTGTTTCCATATACATAGGTTAGGAGTGTAGGATATCATTAGTGTCCTCTAGTACGTACCCTCGTCCTAAACCATAAGGTCTTCAGTCTTCTGGGTCTCTTGATGTCCTCCCAAGTCTCTTATTCTCTGTCGACCACTTCGCCAGTTCTCCCTCAGACTTCCTCCTGCTTCCTCTTCGCCTTGCACTCCTTCCGCCCTCTGCTTACCTTGCCTCCTTTATCTTCCCTTCCTTCCCTTCCTCCTCCTTCAGATCCCCTCCTCGTCCTCTTCCTCCTTCTCCGGGCAGGCCCGGACGGACCTCCAGAGAGGGATCACCAGCATTCTCGTTGGTCACAACAGACGCACCGCCGTTCGTGCCTGGCCTTGATGCCGCCACTGTGTACGCACGCCTCATTCTCCTTCATCGTTATTCATTTGCATATACTGAGCGTTAGCAGGTGTTAACTATGGCTGTGTGTCTGAATGTGGACGTGTGTGGGCATACTGATGTGTGAGGCTTGAGGACAGTAGTATGAGACTCGGGGAGGGTAGTGTGAGACTTGGAGACGATAGTGTGAGGCTTGGAGACGGTAGTGTGAGGCTTGGGGACGGTGTTGTGAGTCTTGGGTAGACAGGAGTAAATGAGAAAGTAAAATAACAGAAAAAAAACTAATGGTATTTCTTGGAGAACAGTGACACACTGTTACACTGCTAATCTGTGTATGTAGGAAGCATGAGGATCTCTCTCACTCACACCTATAGATGGAAACAGAAAAGTACAGCAGAAGGATCCTCCTACAACGCTACTGCAATAGGATACAGAGCAGCTTAGATTTCTTCCCGAAAGGCTCCTATCCACGTATTACACTAGACTAAGAATCTGTAGTAAAGCAGATGGCGTCTCCCCACACAAAACTGTAGATGGTAACAGGATAGTAAAAACAGAAAGGCTCCTCGCTCTCCATCAATGTGGATCGGGACAGGACGGATAAGCAGATGGCACTTCCCCACCCACCACTCCATCCGGTTTATCAGTTGGCAGGAAGATAACACAAACACACACACACACACACACACACACACACACACACGCACATCCTTATTTGCAAATATGCAAATCTCATTTGCAAAATAACTTCACTTGAGTATTGCTAAACATTTCACCGGTCTTGTTCCGGACGGTGATGGCAGCCTCTTCTTACATTCAGATCAGTTGGCGTCTATTCCTGTATTTAGTTAGCTATTCACAAATTTCACGATTTTCTTTTCTTCTTTTTTTTCTTCTTGCAAAAGTAAATTAGATAAGCTGATAATGATTTTCTTTTCAGTCGACCTACTATTATTTGTTTCTTCCAGCGTGTCTCTAAAGGTGATGGCCTCTCTGTCTGTCTGTCTGTCTGTCTCCCCTCTCTCTCTCTCTCTCTCTCTCTCTCTCTCTCTCTCCTCTCTCTCTTCTGGATCGTTCTGGTAAACGGTAAACCCACGGATGCGATCGGAACCCGTGTGGGTCACGGGAACTCCCTCCAATGCCATCACCCACACACTTTTTTCCCCACTCCCCACGCTGTTTTGTTTTTCTGTTTCCTTTTCTTTTTTCAGTACGTTTAAAAAAAAAATGACTCGAGCTTTGAGAGCCTGCAATTTATCTTTTCGTTCAGCTGATGTCATATGTCCTTTTTTTTCCTTGTGTCAAATACTTCTGCGTCAACCAATACAGCAGCTTTTCTCACTTAATTTGATTCCGGTCCAGCACAGGAGGGGCCGCTGGGGTGTTTGTTTTGTTGTTGTGGAGTGGAGTGTGAGGGGGGAGTCCACTCACGGTGGAGGCTGGCCGGGGCAAGTGGAGTGTGAGGGAGTCGTCCACTCACGGTGGAGGCTGGCCGGGGGGCAAGTGGAGTGTGAGGGAGTCGTCCACTCACGGTGGAGGCTGGCCGGGGAGCAAGTGGAGTGTGAGGGAAGGCCGCTCACGTATCTAGAGATACGACTTGTTGGTTGATAATTCGTTTCATATGCATCATTATCTAGATGATGAATGGAGACGTCTTTATAATGACCACCTGAATTTTTCATTGCGTCCTGCAAACGTGTTCATCATCTAACATTGCATCACAGGGCAACAAGAAGACATTGATATAAAACTGCACAACGACAAAGGGAAATTAACGCTTAATGTGTCATAAACCTGCTGGGCTACGTCTTCGCTGTGTCTCCTTAATGAGTCTGGTCCTCACCCAATAGCTACCTACAATACCCACTCCGGGACACTGCCCAGACGCCCTCCAGGGACTAACAGTTGACTAGAGATATCTAGTTATGAGAAGTGATACCCAGACACTGTATGGGGAGGCGTATAACCCTCTCCTCGGTGACGAGGAGCCATTTGCTTTCATTTCACAGCCAGAAACAAAAAAATTGATAAAATGATAGAAAATTGTAAGCATTTGGTTGTTTGGTGATGTTCAGAGCCCACAATAAAAAGAAAATGGAAAGGTTTAAAGAGAGCAAAAGAGAGAACTGGGTATGAAGACTGTTAGGTAGAGAAAAAGTGTGGAACAAAGAGAAATGTAAAGTCAGTCGATGGCACAAGTACTAGAAAATACCAAGCGGATCCAATGCAAATCTGAGGAAAGGAATTATGCCAAGAAATATCAGTCACATTAACTTCAACTCGAGTGCCTCGAGATCACTGGAGTCTGGATCATATCCCTCCCACACACACACACACACACACACACACACACACATATAAACAATAATAACAGCAACATCATGAGCCATGGGCTAACCATGAGGATGCCATCACTCCCCATGTCAGGGGACAGTGGTGCCGGCTGCCAAAACACACTCCGACGACAATGTAATCAGAGGAGCTGAAAATTACAGCTTATGACCTTTGTTATTGTTTGGAAACTCTGGTCCCCTGCCTTTGTCTCTGGACGCCCTGTCTCCCCTCTGCTCCCGCCCATTTGACGGGAGGATTTACCCCCTTTAGCCATACAGTGCGGAGACAAGCCAGTCTGCAGTTATTCTGATTTAGGACTGGTTGTAACGCGAACTGTCACAGGTCTAATATGGTTTCAACACATTCCTCTCTCTCTTCTCTCTCTCTCTTTCTCTCTCTCTCTCTCTGAAAACACAGAAAATATAAGGGAGGTCAGTGTTAGAGAATCTGAAACCTGTATTGCGTTAAAGAATGTAATATTTTTCTTTTCGTTTTTTATCCCAATCTCACCAGGTGCCGACCGAGTGTTGCTGCACGTATTTCTTTTCCTTTATTTTTTATCTTTTTTCTGGTGAGTGATGGAGTGTGAGGGGCCAGCGGAAGCCACTCACGGCCGCTGTAACTCGGCCGTCCGGCCAGGGCGGGGTGCAGGGTGCGTGTGTACAGAGGGGAGAGGTGGAGGAGGGACTAGCCGATGATAAGGCCTTTCACCCTGGGAAACGCGAAGAACCAAGGATAATGTAATATAATTATCAGGCAAATTTCAAGAAGTAATTATGTAAAGCCAAATGAGAGCATAGGAAAAGAGGAGGAGAGAATGTTACTGAGGTGAAAATTAAGAGAGGACGGAATATGTCAAGAAACGAAATGATTTGTTCCATGAAAGTTAAAAAAATCTCATGGAGACATTTTGGAAATTAATCTTAAGATAATCATCAATTTCATAACAACATACGTAGCTCTGGTGACATAGTTTTCATGCCTTTTTTGACCATAACTAATCATGTTATTGTGTTATAGATGTAAGAGGTAACACAACTGTTGTGGTATCAACACATTGGTTATGTCACTATGTAGCAGGTGTAGAAGGTAACCCAAATGTTACATTATCAACAGTACAATTGGGAACATTAGACAAGAATTCCTGAGGAACCTGGCTGTAGCATTCGACCAGCGAACATTGTCTCCACTCATTGCTGGGTCGTTCCTTCCACTGAGTTACCTTCAAAAATCTTTTGAATCTGTGGTCGTTTACCTCACTTTTCCAACTTCAGAATAAATCTTTATTCTAGACATTTAGCTGTCGACTTAATGATGCAGTCTGGAGTGATGTTACACCTTTCTGAAAGTGATGAATATAAACCTAGGCAAGGACAAACATAGGCAAACATAGGAAACCATAGGAAAGGCTGCACCTATATATCTAAGTCATTTGCTCCTCTTACTGAGTTCACGATGAGAGTTTCGGCTCTAATGCAAATGAAAAAGTATTTCTATTAACGCTTATCACGTTTTAGAATTCGCAGCACAGATGCAGTACGGACAAACATATTCAAAAACGTATACATAGAGAGAGAGAGAGAGAGAGAGAGAGAGAGAGAGAGAGAGAGATGGTAAGAGCAGATACCAAGGAGGAGAAAGAATGTGAGGATTGCAACCGACAGCTGGTTGGCCTGGGCTAAAAGCCATCTTGATATTTTTCGACTCGACAGTGTTTCTCGCGGGGGCATTTTATCCCTTACTCTGGCCAGCCATTACCTCCTTGCATATATCACTTCTTAATGTCTCGCTGTTTTGTTGGAATGACTTTTAACTGTCAGTACGCGTGATGAGATCCTTCTGTTCAGTCGGCTCTCTATTGTAGAAGGTGAGGAATAAGACTCAGTGTAGTCTCATAGAACCTTGTGGAATGTACAATGATTCCTTAGCATTATCGTGCCACATCGACACACACTGATATTGTCGGATTGTTTGGGAGGCCAGTGGAAGATGGCTGGTTGGTTGTTTGGGTATGTAGGTCTTATTTTTTTCAACTACCATTGGTCATTTAGGCTCTCACAGTCACCCTCCATCCACCAAACTGACAAAATCCTTAATGAGTTATTCAGGCATCATGACGCCCTGTTAGAAGACAGACGCTTTTACTATATACATGGCCCATGTGAACTGGAAGACATAATCATATGTGATATGTAGAAACCTAGAATTAGAATTTGGGAACTATACAGAATTACACATAATAACACCTAATAACCTCATCTCTCACTTTTATCATAGAAAAGGAAATATTGACAATGTATAGGAGAGAGAAAGTAATCAGGCAACAGCTAACCATTTACTATCATTATTCTCTTGGACTATCAGACCCTCATAAGATCTACCTCACCCCTATCTTATATATTTGTTACTAATTACAGTATAATTTCATGCTATTAATATGTACATTATAGAATCTACCTCTCAAGAGGGAGTATTATACGAGACAAAAGAAGGAAAAGCTTGAGCTTGCTACAACTGTGACGTAGGTATGCTATTCCAAGACAGAAGACAATAATTGAATTCGGGGGAAATACAATTTTATTTCCTTTAGTGTGATGGTATTGCATATATTTTACCCTCCTTATTGGTACTCTAGCACAGTCAAAGTATGTTTTGTTCCTGAAGTTTTAATTGGAAACATTTTTGTTCCACCAAGAGAGAGAGGGGGGGAAGGGGGATATTCACCTTAGTGAGTGTGTGTATAACAAAGAGAGAGCCATAGATAGATTCATCAGGTGATGGTGGTACGTACAAGGGTCAGGGCAATGCCGCCTCCGACCACCACTCACCACTTGGCTCCTCCACGTAAACCTCTGAGAGCCAAGTTGGCCTCAGGTGAGCCAGTGTCTCCGGGGAACGGGGGCCGTAATACATGGCCTCGTAAGTTGTAAAGTCTAACACGAGGCAGCCAGCCGGCCAGCTAGCGAGCTATATCCTCAACATCCTACAGAAGCAATGTTGCAGGAAACTTTACCAAGCACAGGACTCGTAATGTCTACCATCTTACTGCAGAGAACTTGTAACGGAATATCTCGTAAGTTTATGCCCAGTTTACAGCAAAGTTGACGTTGAGTTTACGTGGAAGTTTACCTGGTGTGTTGTTGGTTTGTGTTTGTCTTGGGATGCGCTTCATTAGCGGTCGGGCTGTGCTGTGCGCTGGGGTTTGTCTGGGCTGGGGATTACCTACGCCCGAGTTGTGTGCTAGGGTTTGTCCGAGCAGGACATTACGAACGATCATGCATGATGATATCCAGTCTCGTGTGTTGATTGGAATGGGCCCGACGCTATCGTTAAACTGGCCTTCCTCCATGTCTAAATGCGTCACGATGTCATATTCATTGTATGTTGCCTTCTGCAGAAGGACTCAAGATCTTCCAGAAATATTGCTGAGTAAAATTGAAATCTAAGTGGTGCTTAAGTCCTGAATTTGGATCCTGGGTGAGAAAAAGTGGGATGATATGTATCGAGCTACTATGTACAGTGTGAGATGGTATAAATGTTACAGTTTTGGCTGTGTCATTTTTGGGTGGTGTGTGTGTGTGTGTGTGTGTGTGTGTGTGTGTGTGTGTGTGTGTGTGTGTGTGTGTGTGTAATTACATATTTGAACTTACGGGGAGGGCATTTTACACTCGTGGGGCCCCATTTCCTGAAGCATCTCTACCATACATGATTTTAAACTCCTGTTTTCTCTGCACCTTTACTATTACCCCATTAAGTCTGTTCCATTTACCCACTGCTTTTGCTACATTAAAGTGCTTCTTTATACCCTTTCTATAAAGCCTCCTCGTTAATTGCATTTTATGGAATATGGCTGTTTTATTCTCACATCTTTCAAAGAACTGTTTACTGTTTACATCATCATCCTAGTTCACAAACTTGAAGGCTGCGATCAAGTCACCCCTCACTCTTCTATCCTCTATTGTTGAGTAGATTAGAGGTATCTAACCTTTCACTGTAACTCAGCTCTCTCAGTTCTGTTACAATTGTTGTTACTCCCCTTTGGACCTACTCCGTTAGCTCTTTGTGTTTCGTTAGACGCGATATATTAAATGCCCGATATAGCTAGACTCTTCGAAATCATTACTGAAGCCAGAGCTCTTGTCTGAGACTCCTAGTATAAAATATTCTATATGTATTTGCTGCCATCACTGATACTGCTTGTCATGGACCGGTAAGTACGTATACGTTTGATGCCTCTTTAGACATTCTTGCTTATTTCGTAAATAATTTTTCCTGTTGTCTGGGTTGATTTACCTTTAATGAAAGTCGTTACTGGGTATCAACTCAGGACGGAGGATTGGTCAGGGATTTGTCAACTGCTAATGAGATCTCTTGCTGAGCTTGATTAAATGCTATTTAATCACGTAGCTGCGGAAACAGTAAAGCTTTTAGCGCTAACTGCTACATGTTTTTATATAGGAGAGAGAGAGAGAGAGAGAGAGAGAGAGAGAGAGAGAGAGAGAGAGAGAGAGAGGGAGAGAGAGACTGCACATGGTTCTTACAAATACTGGGAAGTTGATATTCCTCACTTCAGCGTTACGGACAAGTGAACTGCCAAGATGGTTCACTCTATAAGTCTATTAGAATCTCATTACGTAGAGCATCCTACAATGCTCATCCCTGAACTACTATGAAAGGCCAAGATACAGAGGGGTAATGACAGTCCATAATTATCTGTTACCTATCACCTTGATGATGTGTCCACTGGCAGACTAAACTAATCTTATCTAATGGAAAGATAGAATCATCACAGTCAAAGTTTGAGCTTAAATATTGCTAGGATTTGGGTCTCAGCACCACGGGGTAGCAAGGAAACACTGGCCAACAAGAGACAGGTGTTAGTAGCAAGAGAGGAAGAAGAAGTTCATCGGCTATTGATATACTGGACCTGAGGGACTACAAACTTAGCTCTCACATCACTAAGCCATTCTCGTCTTACGCTTGACGTCCATTAGGCTTCTTTACCTTGTAGCAAAGGGGAGTGTGGATGAAGCGATTACCGAGAAGCATGAACAGGAGGACAAAGCCCCACGTCTCGTGTAACCAGACAGGATGATAACAGCACCCAGCAGGGGCTCTGGTGACGGGTCTCTTCCATCGCCGGTACACAACACGCGGTGGTACATCACAATTTTCCAGTCATCCTACAAAAATCTTAGATATGTTCAACAACTATTTGACGAAAAATGAGCCAAGCTTTGTGTTGGTGCCGTCGTGGTCGAGGGTCGAACCGGTGTGTTCAAGAGGCTAACCACGAATACTAGTAGAACTAGTGGTGGTGGCATGACCCATGAAGGGAGAGCACCCTGGCTGGCGTCCGTATCAGCTGGTATCAAGTGGCCACCAGGATAATGGAGGTGTCGCTTCAAATCCTGGGTTGCAGCCTGCCCGGCTGGTGGTGGTGGTGGTGGCCACACTTTATACCCTGGCCCGGCTGGTCCTACAGGACTTTAGTAGGGATGGTTCATATCCCTCCTGACCACATAGGAAAGGTAGCCAGGAAGCTGTATATCCAGCATGGCCCCTCAGGAGCTAGGCAATTATACGTTATGCCCAGTAGTTCTCATGTTGAAGGTTCCAGTCCTCATCGAGAACAGCCCTTAACTGAAATAATGCCACTCAGTCCATATAACACCG
Source organism: Panulirus argus (assembly GCA_038088735.1). NCBI lineage: Eukaryota > Metazoa > Arthropoda > Malacostraca > Decapoda > Palinuridae > Panulirus > Panulirus argus. The sequence goes on along the minus strand of JAYMFT010164577.1, from coordinate 2,170 downwards.
TCATGCCCTGCTGAAACCATGACAGAATTCATCGGCTCCACAAAGATAGCATTATGACGACGACTGTAAACAGGTGTGAACAGTGGGGGCATCAACCAGGCACACCAAGGCTGCCTCACCATCCTCCCGTGGCACCAGGCACACCGAGGGCGTCTCACCATACCTGCTGCTGGTGTCTGGGGATAACTCTGGAAGGGAAAACTCGGTTGTAGCATTGTCTCTCTACAGGGGTCCTGATACCAGGCGTTTGTTATATGATGATGGTATGTCAGGAATTCCTCCGCCAGTATATTGCTCTTCATGCTGGTTGCAGATAAATTTCAAATATTCTTTCATTAACATCTCCGGACAACTCATTCGATTCTGAGATTACAAGCATGTCCTGAAAATTCCTACCTGCCGTTTATGGATACCAGGTCTCAGTTTCCCTTGCAATTCCCGACCAGGACAAGGATCACTCACCCCTCACTATTCATGCGTTAGAAAACTATGTCAGAGAGAGATTTTGTTCGCTAACTAGGATCGAAACAAGCAAGAAGGTCATTTTGGAAGGTGGTTACAGTTTGTAGGGTAGCGTTGCGGTGCCCTCTCCTCCTCCCACAAGAAATTATGACTTAAAGATAAAGCTGGTCATAGACGCCCTGGTGGCAGAGCTCCCAAGTTCTTCCCTTTGCTTTGTCAAGCCTCCTGTGCCATGTCATATGGAGCCTGACGACCCTATCAGGCCTATGATTGTCCAATGATATCCTGCTGGAGGTAACTGCTATAGGAGGCGAGAAGTGAAGGTGAAGAGACTGAAGATCTGATGATCACCTCCTGCCTTTCGATATTTCCAACGGAGGTAAACATTCGCAATCAATAGTTTGTTTTTCTTTATACCGGTCGCAGAGTACGCCTGTCTATGAGGCATTCCTCATAATAATATCTAAAAGTCCATTGAAAGTCGTAATAATCAACTTTACTCAGGAAGAGAGAGTCACAGAAATACATAACTGAGCAGCTAAGTAAATGAATAAACAGATATTATGACTTCCCTCAGAAATACGTACGTAAACTTTCAGATATAAACTGTGAGCAATTACCAGGTGCATAAAAAGTGAACATACTTTGCAGCAAACAGAGAAATATGAATAGAAACATTTCTTAAATGATTACATCTGACCATTTTTTTTTCTTTTTTTTTTTTGTTCTCGGTACAAAAATATGAAAATTATCCACGTAGATATTTAATGGGAATATGTATATTATGTGTTACGACAAAGGCAAACACTCTCGACATCCCGTGGCAGGAAGGAGCTAACTAATAACACAGGAGAGTCGTGGAATCCTGCGATACTTTTACAGCAGCATCAAAAATGATTTAATTAAAGCTAAATGAAAGTCACAGAGCAAGGGAATCTCTGTGTCGCTCATTTAGACAAAGCCAAGGAAATTGTGTGACAAACATGACTGGAAAGTGCTATGAATATCGCAGGTAAATGATACTCTCAGCTGCGTAGGCAAAGTCCTTTATTACGTTTGTCAGAATCCACCTGTACAGAACATGACATTGGTTAGCTCAATGGTATAGACAGGATGAGGATTGTGAGGGTGTGTGTGTGTGTGTGTGTGTGTGAGGGGATGTTGTGGGAAGTGCGTTTAAGGGCCTCTTACAGGATGTATGAGTGTGTGTGAGGGCGTATAACTAGCTGTGTATGACGGGCTTGTGGATGCCTGGGAGGTTTGCTTAGACAAGGTGAGCGTCGGAAAGCATAGATGGAAAGGCTGATATAGGAGAGCGTACTTGGAAGACGTTTGTGTGTATGAAGGAAAGGTTTGTGTGAGTGAGTGTGTGTGTGTGTGTGTGTGTGTGTGTGTGTGTGTGTGTGTGTGTGTGTGTGGATTAGGAAAATGAGAAGGAAAAAAATAAAATACAGCATTCGCAAAGAAAAAGCACACACAAGAATACACAAGCACAAGCTCAAATAAAAATCCTATTCATCAAAAATGTTAAAAGTTAAATATATCTTTTTTTCTCCTGCGTAGCGCAGCGCTGGCAAACAAATGCGTAAGTTTTGTCAACAGTAATGTCGAGATAATTCTTTGAAAGACTTAAAAAAAAGATCCATTGTTCATATACTCCTAAGGTGGTCCGGCCGCACACAAAGGCTGCCACAGTAAAGCAAACACG
>JAYMFT010164576.1:0-26371 GCA_038088735.1 Panulirus argus | reverse complement strand
CCCCTATCCCCAGGGGATATATATATATATATATATATATATATATATATACACATTATCTCTCCCTCTCCTTCTCAACCACTTTCACGTTCGCCATTCCTCTTGGACCTGTCTCCTCTTTCACATATTTTCTCCTTTCCTCGAAACATTTCTGTTCCTTTCCTTCCTTCTGTCTTCCCTTTGACTGTACGGCCTCAGTGAACGGCATCGCCTCCGTTAATGCTGTATGTTAAGTTGCTCATGGCGGTGCTTCTCGTCTTCCGTGTCCTGCTTCACCTTCTCGACCTGCGTCCGCTTCTCCGTCTTACGGTCTGTCCTTCACTGACACTGGCACAGTCTGCCAGCTGCATGGAACGGACCACCAGAATTATTTACGAGCCTGTCTCCATTTGGCCATCGAGGAGAGCCATCTTTTATGTGGGCCGCGTGTGGCCATCTGCGAGAACCATGAGTAACGTGGGTCGCGTGTTGTTATCAAAGGCAACCACGTTTGGGTCGTGCTATTGTGGCCATATGAGTGGGCCAGGCTGACTCGAGGCCACAATTGACCATCTTGGCGATCCATGCTTGGCGGCTAACTCCGCGTTGTCTTCTGAAAGAGAAAAAATTACCGTACTCTTTTTTTTTTTACTGTTGGTCTTGTCTTGCTGTGTAAAGTTAAGTGTTTATTACAGGCCTCGTGTGGCCGTGTAGGTAAGACACTATACCCTTTACGCCTAATTCTATCACAGGAAAAACTAACACATTTTGGGGTCCCAGTGATACCATATAACAAGGTGCTGTAATTGTTAGCCTTGCGTTGCAATGTGTAAGAGTTATTGTTCATTATGGGTCCCGTGTTGTTAGGTTGGAGTCTAACTCTGCTACAGGGCCTTGTTGCCCTGTAGCAGAGGAGCAGTCGGGAAGACCATGTTGCTGTGTGACTTACTTGCTGCTCCTTCTTGCCCTTCAGAGTAACCATTGACTGTGGGTCGTGTGTTGCCATTTGCTGGTGTATTTTCGACTGACCTCGGACTATCATTAAGTTGGATGTTTTAGATTTTGTTAGAGAATTAAACGAACCACTGTATGTGTAGTGCAGACTGATTTTCTGCTGTTTGTCTAGAAGTACACTTCAGTGGAAGGAAGAACTCGGGAGAGAGACGAACCCTGGAACTCAGAATACATTGCAGCAAGGCGATCCGACTCCTCTGCATACAGCCATAAGTCAGAAGCATGCAGTTCTTTCATTAGCATGTAGATTTATGTCAACAATGCCTTTCATATCTTAGTGAAATACTTACTATGCATCGTCATGGTCATGTGTACCGAGGCGGAATAATTTACATAAATCAACATTACCTCTGTATCATGAAGAAAGTTTACAGCAGCTGAAAATATGTGGAGGTTTTCTTGCGTCAGATTGTTAGGTGATTTTTGGGAATATTAATTGGTAGTTGGTTGTTCCATCTTTGAACTTGTCCATCGCCCGAGGGACTGAGAGTATGGTGCCAGCAGCAATAGTTTGGAATTTGAGTGGGTAGTCATTTTGGTTTCAAGCTTGGTAGTCGTTCCATTTTAAGGGGACCTTAAGGTCTTGAATTGAGCGGTGGGTTCTCTTCTGGTCTACAGGTAGGCATTGGGTCTGTTGTGACCCCTTGAATGGGTAGCGGGTCATCGATTGGTCTCCAGATGGTTGAATGCTGAGTCTGACTGATTCATCTTGACTTATTTCCCCTTACGGATTGCGTGTTCCCCTCTGGTTTTCACGTGGGCTTTAGGTTCTCTTGTGGTCTCCTGGTGGGTTGTGAGTCCCCTGTGTGTCTCCTGGTGGGTTGAGAGTCCCCCCTGTGTCTCCTGGTGGGTTGTGAGTCTTCCTGTGTCTCCTGGTGGGTTGTGAGTCCCCCCTGTGTCTCCTGGTGGGTTGTGAGTCCCCCTGTGTCTCCTGGTGAGTTGTGTCCCCCTCTGTCTCCTGGTGGATTGTGAGTACCTCTATATCTCCGACTGAGTTGTCGGTCGCCTCATCTCTAGGTAGGGTAGTGGCTCCTCTTCTGGTCTCCAGGCGGGTTTTGGTTGTTGTCTGTGTGTGTGTGTGTGTGTGTGTGTGTGTGTGTGTGTGGAAGGAGGTGACGGCCTTTCTCCCGGTTTGCAGATTTTTGATGTTTGGTGTTGTGGTCTGATGGTAGTTGGTCCTCTTGTGGTCTGCAAGTAAGGTAGATCTTTATAAACAGGCGTCTACAGAAGACCTATGGCCGGTAGTTGTCAACGTAAACAAGTCTAGTTAGTGTCAAGAGGGTAACAGCCTCACTACTGGGAGTAACCTCCCATCGCTCACTGGGACACGAGATGTTACGTGAGTTTTGTAACAGCGGGTAAAAAAATCAGTGCGTTTGGCTGGCTGGCACTACTATCGTGTTATTATGTTGTACGTCAGACGTAATTGTTCTCATTAATAACTATAATGTTGAGGGAGTTGATTGGTCGTATGTGCGTGAGGTGGGGTTGTCATCCAGCGCAAGTCATGACCTCGGTGTGAGGGTGGAGGTGATGACCTCGATGTTACTGGGCAGTGAGACGGCCGTATGTGCCACTCGGTGGAGGTGAAGACTTGGGTGGGACGTCGCTTGCTGGTCAAGTTCTGTGGCTGATTGTTACTGGTTAACGTAAAGTCCCGCCTGACTCAGGCATGGTTTCCACTACTTTTCTCTCCATCTTCGTCCTCTCCCTTTATCTCTCCCTCACCTCTCCTGTGTCCTTTCCCAGCCCAACCCTCCTGCAGGATATGTCTGTGAACGTGAGCTGGAAAGGGCTGTGAATATCTGCGCGTTACGGTCTGCTGCAGTGACTGGCATCCATCCGCGGCATACGTAAGCCCCGCCAGACGTCGGCTCTGTCATGCGTTAGCGGACCGGCGGCCCTCTTGCCTGCCGCCCCTTCTCTCTCTCTCTGGGATTCCCTCCCTTCCCACCACGCTTCCTTCCCTCCTCCATCCCTTCCTCCACGCTTCCTTCCCTCCTTCACCCTTCCTTCCATGTATCATCGCTCGGTGCTACCGCCCGTGCATTATAGCCTCTACCCTTCAAAATTTTTATATTTTCTCTCGCCAGAAGACAACCACCGTCTCTACCTTTCCCTGCACGCGTCCTGTCGTTGGTGTTTGTTGATAATGAACATAACAAACGCAATAATTGTTTGCAAGATATTCCCATACCCTGCAACACTAATTGCTTAACTTTTATAGAATTTGCGAGTTCAGAAATTATTCTTACCGATCATTCAAGCAATGTCCTACCTCGGAGACTGGGAATTTATCTTAATTTTCCGTATTATAAACAGCAGATTACGTATGTCTCGTTACGTAATCCAATTGTTGCAATTCTATGCTGCAAACAGGTCACTTACCATGTAAATTGCTCAGTAAGCCATTCGCTGTTGCCCGAACTTTGTTTACATTTTCCTCGCTGTGTGACCTTTACTCTGATTGAATGTTAAGGCCAACAAGACCTGCACCTTTTGTGCACTTTCTCTCCCCTTTTGCGCCAACGTCCACGGGAGTAAATTAGCCGCTTTTGAGCAAAATTCATATCATTATACCTTCAGTACTAACCAGACATCAGATGTGTGTGTGATTAGTGTTGACGTGTTGCCCCGTCTCTTAACCTTATTTATATATATATATATATATATATATATATATATATATATATATATATATATATATATATATAGCATGTCTGTACTACTGTTTGTGTGTGTACACGTACACACACACGCTAACCTCGGTCAGGTACGTTATCGATCAGCCTCGACGGGACAGTGAATAGCTGGGTTGGCAGTGGGCCGAATTCTGCGCCCAGGGTATGACCCCAGGTTGGCCCGTGATGTGTATGTGTGATATAAAAGTAGTGTTTTACCGGAAGTGTTGCATGTCATGTGTTGATATATGTTTAATGTGTTGCAGGTGGTGATTCTGAGTTGCTGTACGTTTTCAGTAGTCAAACCTAAGGATTGCAGCTGCTCTGACCGCCTCGGTAAAATGTGTCACTTTTTGTACAGATTGCCGCGAGATCTTCTTGTGTACAGTTGGAAATCCTCTTCAGAGTTTAATCTTGTCAGTCATCGAGGCATTTGGTGTTGTTTTGCTTCTTTCTGAAAGTCTTGAGGTTGTAGATTATTCTTGTTGCCTTCGTGTATATTCTGAGCGGCATGCCTCTTTATCACTCACATTTGTCAGGGAAATCCTCATACTGAATTTCCTCTTGCCTTGAATACTGGTCGACCTGACCGGCTGGCTGCTTCCAACACACAGTTGCCACACTCGTCAAGTGTGTTGCCCGGCTGACCGTTGCCAACAGTCCTGGCGCCGTAGGCGCTGGAGATGTGTAACTCTTTGAGCACGTTGGTGTAACCCTTGCGCAGGATTCACAAGCCTTTGATCTGAGTTCTTAGGATCAGGTCAGAGGTCACGGCATGACACTGAAGGGTCGCACAGCCGTGATCAAGAGGTTAAACGCTCGAGCACTTTCAAAGGCAGGAGTGCAATTGGTATCGTCTGCGGACCACTGAACCCGGAGGAGCTTTACTGAATCCCGGTCACGAGTTATTCGGGGCGCCGTTCGTGAAGAGATCAACGCTGGTGTACGGTCGACAGGAAGGAAGGAAGTAGGATGGCATCAGAGGGAAGATGGGCTACATGGTGGGTCACTTTATATCACAGTCGAATGGAAGAAAATTTGCATTGCATGCGATGATTTGCCTTTTTATCTCCTGCATACAGCCTGTTGATGGTTCCTCTCACGTCACCATGAGTATGTGTAGTGAATCAATTGAAGGCTGCACTCTCGACCACACTTGGAAAATTACGCCTGCAACTTTTATCTCCAGGATGGCATATTATGTCTGCTTCTTGTCTTTTATGGGACAGGACGGGAAGTATCTTACTGGTCATAGACCTGTGTGTAGTTGTTGATATGACGGTGTATTTCTGCCGTAGCCAAATGTCTGAAGGGAAGATGCTGTCTTTAGTCATGACCCAGAGTCCCAAGACTTTGTTAACGTTGTTCTCTCCTGCCGCTCCGTCCACAGTCTGGTCATTTTTCTTTGCAGGTAAGAGGTGGTGCAGCAGATGCCAGAAATACTCTAGGGATGTGTTGCACAGAAGAACGGGGTGAGTATGTTTGGTCTTCCTAACAGGTGTCGCGCGGGGTCAGAGGCAGGAACGTCTTCACTCGACACTCATCTTATCTCTCCCCTTAAACGTCGGCTGTCCTGCACCTGGTGTTGTCCTACTTCTCCCACACTATACAATAGTCATCCTAATACCCATTTGTTTTTTTCGTGTTATCTACAGGGAAGGTCATCTGTGGACACCCAGGTCATCACGTCAGCCTGAGGCAACGCCCCCACAACACCGTGTCACAACTAACCCCGCAAGTTATGCACCTTATTGTAAACACAAACATTTGTGACGTTGATATACTCACAACCAGAGTTACGGCGATGATGACCATTTACTAGTTGATATGTCGGTGACGCGGGGGAGATATTGCGCGGAGGGAAACGAACCAGGAAATGAAAAGTATTGGCTTCCTTAATCATTAGCCCCGTTTTGCCCTGCAGGAAAACTACCATGAATACTGGCCATAGAAGCCATTTATAAATGGCCGTCGGCCGCATGGTGCAGTGAAGGAGGATAACTTTAAGGCTTTCCTTTCCTGAAGTCTATTTGTTGTCTACCTACTTTATGTTTTGCCGGAGGCTCTGACATTATGTATGTATGAATTTGTGTGAATGTTTTTGGTTGGATTATGCAAGGAAGGTACTTTAAGGTTATTTACTGTGTTTGTATGTATATCAGCTTGTGTGTGTACATGCATATGCGTATATTGCCAGGTTGAGGAGCCAGATTTGGTTCATGTTGTCCAGAGACAAACCAGTGAGTGGTGCACCAGAAGCGGGGTCCCTGAGATCCACGAGTCCCGGACTCTCAAACCGCGCCTGGTCGAAGTGTACTGAGCCTTTTGTCTGCCAGTCCAGACAGAGGGTTGGTACACCAGGCGTGTCCCAAGGCCTGTGACGGAGACTCCACACCACTTCTGAAACCACGCTGACGCTCTGTACATGCCTTCACCCTCTCAATCAGTACCTCCCTTACAACTTACCACGTACACTCAAATGACGTATACCTCTGTAGTATGAACACTTACGTTCATCTCCCTTACCTTTATATAATGGCGATACACATACCTCTCGCTCATCCTCAGTCACCTCACACATACAATGCAAATCCTTATCAACCAATCAACAAGAAAATCACCCCTTTTCGTAATAAATTAAACTGCAATACTATCCAATCTCGCCACCATGCCGCATTTCATCATACGTAATACTGACGATAACCGCTGCGGTGTACATGAGAACAGGTGTTTGGAGCGTAAACTGGAAGTGTGGTCTGTTGGAGTGGTGGTAGCGATGCAGAGACCGGAGGAACAACATGCCTGGTGAACCTCTCGCGTGTTGAGAACCGTTTTGCTGGAGAACGACCAACGTAGAGAACAGTAAGTAAAGAACCACTTCTTTAAAGACCGTTCCCTGTAGGAAAGTAGAGAACGAGAACGCTAGAACCTTACACAGATGATACTTAACCCCACAGGTTTCCGGTAATTAATATAAGCATAATATAATCTCTGTCATGAGGTCGTGCCCATGTTCCCCAGGCGGAAAACATCCCCATTCTGGCCCTAATTAGAATATATTCTAATTAGCCTTTGTCCTAATTAGTTTATATTGTTATATGTTGTTCCCAGGATGGCTACTAAGACATCCCTTGCTTTCACCGTGTTATTTAATGACGCCTGATGAGCGTGTGGGTTTATTGTGGTCTTATGGTGCTACAGCGGCGTCTTTGTAGCGGGGTTATAGCAGTGGTATGGTAGGGTTATGGTTGTGTTTCGGTGTCATGGTGGGGTTATGGTTGTGTTATGGTGGTGTAATGGTATCATGCAAGTGGTCTGACGGTGTATTAGTCGTCAGCAGAGCAGAGGAGGTGCGGTGCTGTTAATGTTGGGGGACCGAAGTTACCAGACACCTTCTGGCCCAGGTTAGCTGGTGGTGTGAAGGGGCTTTGTGGTGGAGGGGAGAGAGGGAGGGTGGTGCTGGGGAGGTAAGAATGAAGGTTAGTATCAGAGAGTGGGAAGCGGGGAGGAAGATAGAGGGTAGGAGTGGGCGGGTGGCACGTCAAAAGGATTATAACTGGGTCATCTCTGGGGTAATGTGGGTGGTCATAGGTCTGCTGACCCCAGAGGGAGCTGACCTGATAACCTCTGGGCCTGTGAACCTGGTGACCTGCGAGGAGATACGCCCCGTTTATATGGCCTGTCAAGGGTTAACATTTCCTGTGACTTGTATAGAACACGTCTCGTTGACCTTTGACCTGGGTGCAGCACGCGCCATTGACTTTTGACCTACGTGTGAGAGACGTCCTTGACCCAGTGATGCCGGAGTGAGGCAGTAGTGGCTGTGGTTCAGCCAGCGGGGACTGGCTCTGGCCTCCTCATCAGCCATTCCTTGGGCGCGCCACTGTAATGGCCCGGGCAGACCTGGACTACATCCCTGATTATGATCTTCATGTAGGGATTAACTGGGGATCAATATGCCCCTCTGGGCCCGGAACCTCTGACGAGGAGGAAGGGACTGATGGACGCACACCGCCAGGAGAGCAGGAAGGAGACAGGAGATAGGAAATGAGAGAGAGAGAGAGAGAGAGAGAGAGAGAAATACTCACGTATGGGTACTTACGATGAGGTTTTGCCAGAAGGCAGGGCCAACGCATAGCGCCCACTTCAGGAAAATACAGAACTATGAATAATGGGTCATGTGAGTTACGGGTCATTCTGTGTGAGATGGAGAGATTGTATCTTTGGTCGACCGAAAACTAGCAGCCCACGTGTGGGTGAGGCAAAAAGGAATGACAATATGGGCTTACGAAGTGAAACTTGACAGCCACTGAAGTGCTGAGTCACTGTAAAGGTGTTACTAACCTCCCCTGGAGAGAGAAGACGACGTAGAGGAGAATAGGGGAAAAAGTGGGTACAATTTTAGGGTGGAGGTGAGGGAGGAAACAGAGGTGGAAAGAGAGAGGGAACAGTGTGGGCAAGAGAATGAAAGAAAATACAGAAATGAAAATAATGGAGAGAGATGAGGCTGTGGCCATCGTGCGAGGCGCTGAATGAGCTGGTGAGTCGTGGCTTGAGGAACGGACGCTGCCATTACTCCTGACGATCTGGTCGTGGCAACCAGTGCCCGTGACTGTGGCCAGCATACTGCAGTCACTGCTGACACCCAGGGACAGAGGAAGGAGTAAAGCCTTGGGTGTTCCAAGTTTGTATGCATCATTTTGCTCTGGAAGCGCGTTAGAGTGAGCGAACCTCCACAAACGCCACACAGGAACGGAGGCGGACACACAAAGTTTTGGTGTGACCGTCCGATGTGGTGGCTGTCCGGCCCTCAGGAGGCGCCTCCCTAACCCACACCCACTAATGGAGGTGTGGCAGCCATGATCACCTGCCCGCCGCCCTTCTCTCCCTCCTGACTTCAACACTTGCCCCCCCCCCCCCCCCCCCCCCCCCCCCCCCCCCCCCCCTCTCCCCCCCTCTCTCTCTCTCTCTCTCTCTCTCTCTCTCTCTCTCTCTCTCTCTCTCTCTCTCTCTCTCTACCAGAGCTGCTGCAACTCTAGCCCCTCCCTCTATTTACACACACACCAGCCCCCACCATCCACCCTGTCACTTTACGTCCATCCAGCTCTCCACCATTTACAGCCCCCCCCCCACCACCACCACCATCCAGGGGACTCCATCCATCAGGTGAGATAAATTGACAGGAGATGTGTGCAAATTGACATTTGTTGTCGCTATGTCATGTTTTAATGAGCAACTGTTTTAGGAAATTACCCACGTTCCTGGGTGGGCTGGCATGAAAGCTCCTTCTCTGGTCTGTTCATGTCTTTTTGTGTATGTGTGTGTGTGTGTGTGTGTGTCTGTGTGCACATATATAAGTGTGTTTCGATAAGGTGGTGGCAGCCGCGAGTAATTGTTGACGTTTTGGAACAGATCACATGAAAAGAAACGAGCATTTTTGGAAAAGTCTTATTGAATTAGGAAAGTATTTCACATAGAGTCAGGTTATAGATTATAAAATCTGTGTGCCGTGAGACGTGTGTTATAGAATATACAGGTGGCTTGAAAGACGTGTTACAGAATTCATGTGTGGCATGAAAGGTGTGTTATAGAATGTGCTTATGGCATGAGAGATGAGTGAATGGTGAGTGGGTGTGATGATGCCACAGCTGAGGCAACACCAGTAACTCGACACTGTCTAGAGGTGAATATGGTTGTTGTTTGGATATGATAAAGAGAAATGGGTTTGTTATTTATGATAAAGAGAAACAGGTGTTATATCTATAAGTGGTAAAGGTAAATAGGTTTGTTTTTTATAAATGATAGAGGTAGATATGATGTTATTTATATTAAGGAAATAGGTATTGTCGTTTATCTACAATAACTGATAATATTTAGATTTTGTTGTGGAAATTTACGTCCAGATATTGTTTATTTTCTGCGCGAAAGATCACAACTTTGTAAAATGACAATATGAATTTTATGAAGAATTTGGGAATACGTAAGAGCACTGTGCCATATGGGTTCAACATGTAAGAGTGTGTCCTATTAGTTCACTATTTATGAGCGTTTTACCTTATTAGCTCAGTATGTAAAAGTCTTGTACCTGGTAGTTCAGTATGTATGCCCGTACGTTAATTATGTATCTAATTTTCTTGCCATGATTAAGATAATGAAAACCGGTTATTGCATTACGGAAAACGATAAGGTCTGCCGTGTTTATTGCCTGTGTTATGAGGCAAGGGATGAGGGTGCCGTCTTTACTATCTACGCTATGAGGCAAGGTATGAGGGTGCCAACCTTACTTCTTACGTTATGTGGCAAGGGATGAAACTTGCCATCTTTACTGCCTGTGGTATGAGGCAAGGGATGAGGGTGCCATCTTTATGCCTCTGTTGGGAGGTAAGTATTGTCATGGGATTAAGAAGATATATTGTCCATGTATTTGAATGTAATTCGTGCAAATATGTGTTTGATATTGAATCTGAAATGCATTTGTAAAGAAAATTGTATTTGGTTTGATTGATAGTTTTAGACTGTTTTCTGTTGGCATAATTCCGGAGAGACAGTTGTAGGCAAATTTGTGGCAGGGAACGATCCAGAATAGAAATAATGATGGTATCGTTACGTACAGGTGACGTAAACTGTTGGTTCTACGTATAATAGTTGCCGTTATATTAATGTTTTGACAATGCTGATGTTGATAATTATTTATAATTAACATCATTACGTAGCCATCACAGTTACCACGCACGGCAGACTAAATGAAATTCGTTGTTGATGATACTTTAATGGATGCAGATTGCATTGATATTGCAGTGAAAAATAACGACAGTGGACTCACGAACACGATTTATTTCACTGTTGTCAAACGTTGGGTTGTGCAGGTTTCGACCAAGCTCTTACTTGATGGCGTGTTACATGACCTCTGTGCGGTGCCCAGAGTATTATTGGAAGCATCTGTTAATGTTTCGTAACGTCGGAGATTACTTAATACTGATCTGATTTACGGGACTCGCATAGCTCAGTGTTATTAGATTTTCAATAAAAACTGCAGTTAAAGAATTCAGGTGGTCGAATCCAAGCACACAATTACGTGAATCCCAGCTTTCCGCGGTGTGAAGTAGGACCAGTACTCAGCATGAAAGCTTGCTTGGATTGTAGCAGTTTTGTGGTTCGCACGGACCACATTTCGCTGTAATCCACGTAGCGTGAGTTTTGTTGTAACTCAACCAGCAAGTTCTGTTGAGTAACCACAACGGTGAGGAAAACAAGTTGTGTGCCAGACTTCAAAAGATGGTCATAGCCAAGAATATCCTGGGCAAGTAGAAACGCTTGAGAGCAAACCATCCAAGAAAATCGTAAGAGGATTCAAGTTGGTTGCCATCTTCAGGTGTTCTTACCAGAGAAGTTGGAAGCTTGAAAGATTTATTCTAAAATCTGTTTGTTTATAATATACACACACAGAAAGATTCAAGAGGAATGCTTCTCCTAGTGTTGGTCTTCCACCAGCCTTTCTTGCGATACATATGACTTTTTTGTTGTGTTTATAGCAGTAGGCTTACCATGTCAAGAGTAGCTCTGACAGAGAAACCATTTACTTAGTATGAAATATATATTAGAAGCAACACACCCATCAAGACCAAACAGAATGGTAAAAGAAAGTGCTTGTGTAGGGTAGACCAGAAGGTGCATGAGACAAACAAGCAATTTGGTTATCACAGTGTTACAAAGATTGATGAACTGAGAAACCCCGGCATCTGCCAGTGGTTGTATCCGGTAAACATGAACTGGAAAGGAAAATACAATGAAGTACCAAAGAAGGTTAAAAGAGTGACTTGCCCTGCTGCAAGGCTTTGAGGTGCCTGCCATCTGTCGTTGTTGGCCCTTTGCTTGCAGTGATTGATCAGACTGAAACGTTATTTCTATCTTTCATCGTAACTGCATGTCACTCTGTCATCAGCAGTGACAGTCGCCAAGTTTAGGCATTTCCCAGGATGTGGCGCTGGCTAATACATTTTGTCTTACCACCTTGCTACATTGGACGAAAGATGCGTGTACTGCCCCCCTCACACTCCGCATGAGCTGAATGATCGCCTTACCGAAAAAACGAAGACCCGTTACATTCAGCAAGAATCCTTTTGAGAGGGCTCGAATCGGCGAGTTACTAATGCAAGTCTGCAGTTGCGGCCCACCACGCCACCAGGCATACTGGAAGAAGCTCTAAGATTTAAAGGTCATTGAGAAACCCCAGCAATTTCCTGGCCAAGATAATATGGCTGGAGGAGGCCAGTAGATTAGGCGGGCAATTATCCCAGCACAGCTGGTGTCATGGCTCACGGCTCACATCTCAGACTTATTATAAGGCTGGTTGCCGGCTCCCTACAGGGAGGGAATCACTTGGTGCAAGCGCTTGAGAACACGGGGAACGTCGCTGGCGGGGTGTTTTGGGTGCAGTACCTGAGGCAGGTTGTGTGTCGTGTTCGGGACTTGTGTGTGTGTGTGTGATGATAATGTGGTGACAGTTAGGTCAGGTGGTTGCCATGATGAAGGTAGGGAGGTTCCTATTAATCAGACAGCTACAAGCCTCCTAGTGGCGTGACAAGCGGGTCTCCGTCACACGTGTAAGACTCTCATCATCATAAAGTTATCAACCTCATAACAAGACACGTGAAAGCCTCATTATGAGATATGAGAATTTTTCGTAGACTGATGCCAGCCTCAATAGAAGACACCTGCTAACCTCATAATGAGGCAGGTCACTGCCACAGTTACCAGGATTTAGTAAATCTTTGTGTTTATGTCTGTTTCTCTGAATCTTTTTCTGTATTTATCCAAGTTTGTCTTTTTGTCTGTATTTGTGATTATAAGAGACAGTGGAACGCGAGCAAACAAATCCACTACAGTGGAAATTAGGGACTGTGAAGTCCTTCGGAGGTTCATAAGGACAAAATTCTAGTTTCAGGATCTTTTATGTCGTTGTATTAATCCCTGGGAAGGATGAGGAAGGAGAATCCCTGACTTGCTCTCATCCCATCCTAGTCCATCTTGCCCGGATTTGGAAGTTTTGTTCCCAGGATGGAAGTCGCCGCCCGTCTTCCACAAGTTGGTCGGAACTTCTAACTCTCATGTGAGCCTCCTTGCCAGTGTTGAGTAAATAGTGGTTAGCACAGTAGGACTTTACTCCTTGCCGCAGCAGATGAACTTACCGTCTTTTTTTAAGATAGAAATGAGACAGACGAGTCCAGGAAGCGACTCCCATTGTCCATGGACGAGTACAGTTACATTTTTGTTGAGGGCGGTCGGAGAAGAACTGCTGCACTTGGCTGTTACAGTACTGGATGAAGACGAACGATGGTGACGACACGGAGGGAGCCGTGGAGGAGGCAACCTCACGGCCGGCACTAGCGGTGGGCGTGTCAGGCCCCTCCCCTCCCTGCTGGACGGTACTGCTGACAGCTGTTCTCCTACTGTATCAGCAGCCCAGCACCGGTGATATAACATTCTGCTGCCAAGACGGTGGAGTCGTACCCGACAGCTATATGGTGTTGGGGAGGGACAATAGCCAGCAGAAACCTAGTGGTGGGGAAACCATAGCCGCTTCACCGTTACTGTTGGGGACACAGTAGCCAGCAGCGCCCCAGTATTGCTCTCTCAGGAAACCGCAAAAGACTCACAATTGTATCGAAGGCCGGCTGCATGGATGGCACCCTCATCCCTTGCCTCATACCACAGGCAGTAAAGACGGCACCCTCATCCCTTGCCTCATAACACAGGCAATAAACACGGCAGACCTTATCGTTTTCCGTAATGCAATTACCGGTTTTCATTATCTTAATCATGGCAAGAAAATTAGATACATAATTAACATACGGGCAAAATGAACACCAGCTGGTGCGGCAGTGTATAGCATACCAACTGGAGGTCTACTTAAGTGTACCATCTGAAGTGTAGTCTAGCGCACCAGTTGCTGGATCCTCATTTAGTATAGCAGCTGGTTAGTCTTCATTTGGTATACCACCTGAACCTCGTGTTGCATACCGACAAGTAAAGCCTTTCGCAGTACTCCAGCTGGTAAAGGCTCGTGTGATGCAGCTACTGAGGCCGCTACATCAGCTGCTTAACACCAGTTTAGTGTACCTGCTGGTGAAGCCTTGTATATGATACTAGTTAGTAACGCCCTTACGATATATCAGAGGAATACAAACGTCCTATATTGCTGTATTCTATATTATATATTGACTTCACAATATGTGTATGTAGTGAACTAGCGACTACAAACGCCTTGCATTAGTATACCTCAGAGGTAGTATGTGATATACTAGTATACCAGGTGGTTAGACTCCCTGTATTAGTTTATCTCAAACAGTATATGAAATGTATTAGTAGAACCAGCGGTTTACAATGTTCCTGTGTTGGTATGGCTCACCATTCACCACATTTAAAGAATCAAAGGCAACGGGTTTCGCTCAGGGATGCCACAGGTTGTAGCCTTCATTTATGACTGTAGAATATGTACGTATATTGTGGTAGGAGTCGTGATGGCCAAGGAATGCTGGAGGTAGTACCCCAGTGACAGGTTAGCCACAAACAATAAGTGGGACATGAAGTCTGGACAGGCAGTTGGGGCTGGTAGCCTTAACAGGTATTCAGATCGGGTAGTTATGACTGGTAGCCGTGACAGGTCCACTGGACAGGTAGCACTGAGATATGGCCATAAGAGCCATGGTAGTAGCCCGGTGCCGTTATCATAATCTGCAAAAGTAGAGAATGTTCTGGAGTGGACGTCATCCCCCTCTTGTGATGCCAGTGTTATTCAGGTCACAGGCGTCGTGATCAAAGGCGTGTGTTTGGTGGCACAGACGAGTCAGGTAAACATGAATTTTGGCACTGATAACAAAACATGGATTGTGAAACAGAAGTGCTAGTAAACCACGAGTTGTGGCACAGATACTTTAATTTAGCCTATAGATTTAGATCCTCTGTATGGTTTAAGTGTATGGTGTGTGCCGCCCGTGTGGTATGTTACGCAGGCGTGGTCAGGAAGGCGCCAAAACTCTAGACTATGGAACTACACACACACACGCATAAATGTGTCTCCTGGGTGGCTTGGTTGGTGAGGATTTATCCTCAACACCCGCTCATTAGGGCACACAATTACTTTCCTAATTAAGGAGTGTGCTTGTTAATTTTGCGCTAATTTGATAATCATACCGTAAGTGTCGTTCGTCGTGGGTAACATAGGGGCCAGTAGCTGGTGGTGTTTGGCCGGTGGACGGAGAGGGAGGCAGAGTGGGAACGACCATGTCGTCCGTCACTCCACTTCCCTGGCGGGTGACCATCTCACCCACGCCCGCCCCGCACCTCGTGGTGCAGCAGACCACCATTGGCTATGTCAGGTCCCTCACTTGTCGAGCATCACCACGCTCACATCTGGATCTCTCTTGTCCCACAAATTGCAGCATCGCCCTGAGATTGTGCTCCAAAGGAAGAGTGGTAAGTGACCTCGCATGAAAGGGAACAGAGACGGAAGGAAGGGAACGGTGAAATATAGATAATGACGGATTAAGACAGACAGACAGACAGACAGACAGATTTAAGAGTGAAGAGGAGACAGTGAGAGAGAAACAAGTGTTGTAGGTCGTTAGCTGTGGGAACCTGGTGCCGGAAGAGCCAAGCTGCACATCCTTACCTGGCTCTCGCGTAAGGTCAAGGAACTTGACCTTTTACCAAGGTCACCGGGCCAAACACTTTACTCCTGCCTGCCGTACAAACTCTTCCTATAAATTCTATATGAGGCTTCCTCTCACCTTTCCTTCTGAATCATTATTCATACCCTCATCACCAGAGGTATCTTATTCTTGTTTGTCTCCTTGTCTTCGGTATTCGTCCTACTTTCTTGTGTCACTGAACTTAGTAAGTGAACACGAGAATAGATTCTCTCCACCGCCATTGTCAACAGCAGTATGTTATTTCATGCCGTGTTACCTGCTGCCCACCACCTGTCTCTGGTTGTCCGCCAACTGTCCTGGCTGCCCACCACCTGACCTGGCTGCCCACCACTGTTCGTCAAACAGGCAACAGTTCTTCAGCGTCGGGGATGTGCCTGGACACAGAGCTGGCAGAGTTAGAAAAAGTTTTCAAGCTTAAGAACTTGACAGGAACTGTCCATAGAAATACTTTCATCTCTTATAATTTTTGTTTAACTCTTTTGATTTTGTAAATGAAGTGGCTGGTGTAACGGCAGGTTAAACGTAGGTACAATTATCAAGCTGTTTAACACGTTAAAAGCTAAAGTGAATTGTCGAGATTTAAGAAGCAGAGGTTTTATAAAACTGTTTGATAAGTTATAGATTTAGCGTAGTTGTCATGCTGATGAATTTTGTACAGGGAGGGTGTGGTTGTCGTGCTCTTAGGCAGGCTAGAGGCTAGCTGTAGTCAAGATGTTTATCTCAATATTGATCATGAGATGACACGATTGGTAACAGAAACACAGTTATCTGGTCCGTTCTTTGTAGCAGAGGGGCAGGGTCGTAGCGCCGTCCTGGGGGGGGGGGGGTCATGCAGAAGACACTGGGAGCGGCGGCCGGGCGGGATGGGCCTTGGGCAGCCAGGAGAGGTGCCTGCAGCTGTGTTGTGTGGGCCGGGGTGAAGAGAAGGACGAGGAAGAGAAACAGACTGAACTGGAGGAGATGGATGAGGAGGATGAGGACTAGGGGAAGGAGGAGACAGAGAAGGAGGAGGAAGGGAAGGAGATAGAGAGAACGACGGAACAGCTGTGGAGTATACTGTGTTTACTAATGTACAGTTTGTATGCTGGTGGACCAGTCTGTACCAAGAGACCAGGATACTGAGAGTGTATACTAATGGACTTACATACTGATTGCATGTACCAATGGAAGAATATTCTGTGTGTATACCAGCAGACCAGAATACTGAGTTTGTATACTAGTGGACTCATACTCTGGTGTGTACCAGTGTACTACAAGGCAGTGTTGCTTGTGCATTTGGACAGAGTGACTGTGTTATGGACCAAGGGAGTGGCTTGGGTCCTCATTCTAAAGGTGTGTTGGCCTTGAGCCAGATATCGACAGGTGTGGCTTCTCTCGTGTTCTCATGGAAAATTAATGTAAAATTATTCAAGTTCTGTAAGACAGTTCGTTGTTATTCAATATTCTGTCTTATGCTACGTTGTGAGACTTCATGATTATTCAATACCTGGTCGTGTGGGACATTGGAAAGTAATTTGAATAATCGTTAGTAAGCCTTGCATGCAGTTATATCCTGTCATTAACAGTGACAGACAACTATGATTAATGGGTTGCAGTGAGCCCGTTAATCACAGAGCTGTCGGCAG
The DNA here is from genome assembly GCA_038088735.1 of Panulirus argus. Taxonomy (NCBI): domain Eukaryota; kingdom Metazoa; phylum Arthropoda; class Malacostraca; order Decapoda; family Palinuridae; genus Panulirus; species Panulirus argus. Next base: position 9,361 of record JAYMFT010164576.1, on the reverse strand, counting down.
GGAAGTGAGTAATCCCAACCCTTCAGCTGACGTCATTCACAGTAATCCCGACGCTTCAGCCGACGTCATTCACAATAATGGTCCTGTAATTTGCATCTTTTACAGTGTCGCCAGCGGGATGATTTTTTCATTTTTCCGCACACGATGAATGTCATAACTGTGGAATGATTTGATTACATTAACAGGATCTGTTGCTGTGTTGTCAGCCTTAATATACAGAGAAAACGACCCCGCGGCCCACGTCCTTAGTAATTAGGAGTTTTATCTGGGCCAGCCACGGCCCTGCCCGCCTCGCTAACTGCCGCTCTGTGAAAATGAATAATAACACCAATTTACATGTGTTTCGCGAGTTTCACGTGAAAGTAAATTTTGTTAGTCTTTGCGTTTTGAATATTTCAGATATTTAGTGGTTCTTATGTTTATGTTAATGCATATATAGGTTCCACATGTCGCTCTCATTGATCGTCGCCGTCTGTCGCTGAGAGTAACTTGATCCTGGAGGTCGTGGAGCTCCTGCCGGGGACCGGGGGCGACACGGACATATTCACTGGATAGAATGAACTGGATCGATGTTGTGTATGGGGGGCAACGTGGTGTCAGTGGGCTGAGCTAGGGCCTGTGAAACGACTAAGGTAAACGAAGGAGTAGTCTGTGAGGCGTGGGTGTGGATAGTGGGCGGTGAGCTTGGTACATCATACAAGATAAATTGAGGATGATGTGTACTGATGACCACCTTTTCATTTTTTAAGACCGCTAAAGAGGGAAAACAAATATACACATATATCTATCTATCTATCTACCTGTATATATATATATATATATATATATATATATATATATATAGAGAGAGAGAGAGAGAGAGAGTGAAATGGAACGATGTGGTATACCGGGGTCGACGTGCTGTCAATGGACTGAGCCAGGGCATGTGAAGCGTCTGGGGTAAACCATGAAAAGGTCTGTGGGGCCTGGATGTGGATAGGAAGCTGAGGTTTCAGTGCATTACACATGACAGCTAGAGAATGAGTGTGAGCGAATGTGGCCGTTTTGTCTGTCTCCTGGCGCTACCTCGTTGGCACAGGGGGTGGCAATGCTATTTCCTGTGGGGGAGGGTAACATCAGGAATGGATGTGGGTGAGCAAGTGTGAATGTGTACATGTGTATATGTGTATTTGCATGTGTATGTTTATGTATGTATATATGTATGTATTGTGCATATGTGAATGGGTCTTTCTTTCTTTGTTTCCTGGCACTACCTCGCTGATGCAGGAAACAACGATCAAGCATAATAAATAAATAAATAACCTAGACTGAACCTGGTACGCATTTTATCGACCAACCCCTAGGGGCGGATGAACAGCTGAATTGACTGTGGACCAACTGCAGCATCCATGATTCTAACCTATGCACTTGACCCTGGGTGGCCCATGAATGCATTAGGGTGAACAGCTCCTTTTGTCTTCCAGCAAAAACAAAAACAACAAAATCTCTGGTTACACCCTTGCTATTTTTTTTCCTTTTATGTTAGCTGAGACAGCAGGGGCAGATAAGGCCCTAATCAAGGCCATCCCATTAATGCTATATATATATATACATACACCCTAGCCTAAGCCAGGTGATACCTATTTTATCGACCAACCCCTAGGGGTTGAATGATACCATGCTAATATGGGAAATAGCAAACATGTATGAAAGAATGAAAAGATCTTTAAATTGATATTTCATCATTTTGGTCAATTTCAGTTGAGTGTAATGGAAACTGATTGTGGTTTTGGCAAAAAGTGCATTTTGCTTTATTAACAAATTGTAATTTCCATGTTATTAGATGACTTCTAGGTGATTCTAAAGCCATACCAGTGTTTATAAGCTTTGAAGTTAGAATAAAAAGAAATACAAAAAAAAAAAAAAAAAAAGACTTCTATTTTTCAACAGATATTGAGGCAATCCCAAAGTCTAATTGTGTAGCAGAAGGAACAATCACAAATTTTCCCTCATCCCTCAAGATCTGCACTCCTTTGTTTAGTTTTAGCTTTATAAAGGTTAAGTATCATCCCTGTGGACAGGAAAGAGGGAACCTACCCATACTTCATCCGCATTTTATAAAATGGCAGCTAATACGGAAAGTAGCAGGGGTTTGAAATCCTCCCTCTTTGCATCCTCTCTCTCACAAAGCAGGAATAGAAAAAATGTGAAAGTATAATTATTTCTCACTAAGCTCCTAAATTAAATAACTATACATTCTTTCAGATTAGTTGAATAATACCCGAAGAGCAGCAAAGGAAGAATACGATGCCAGTAAGAGTAACGGTCAGGCATGTGGAGTGCTAAATCTCCACCCACTCCTACTAGTGCCAAGCGAACTTGTGGAAGATCCATCGCACACTGGGCTAGGGAGACACTGACATCCTGGATGATTTTGCTATCTCCATATAGCAAAAGATCACCTGAAAAATGCATATTGTACTTCATACCAATGATACAGATCAATCTCTTGAGATATCATTTATTTACTGGTAATATCAATTTGTAGCATATATTGGTAAATCCTCTAATCTAAACCAGCATTGTTGCTAAATGGATTATATCTATAAAATGTGAAAGAACACACATTTGCAAGTAGGTGTAGCACCCCCACCTGATTTTACTAAACTAATCAGCAGTGATACATTCAGGATATTGGGGCCCTAAGGCCAAAAATTTCTTGAACCTTCCATATCAAGGTACATCAAGTTTTTAAGAATTTACAAGTTCATGAAAAATAGGCTAAATGGCAACTCAAGAACTCGCTATATCAAAATTCATAAAAGCAGTGATACTTTGAAAGAAGTTGGATCAACTAATTTCCATAATGTAGGGAAAGTGAGTTTCTCGCATATTCAGGATCTCTTTCTAAGTTATTAGACCTAGGGATATAAAGACATATCTAACAATTCAAACTATTTTGTACAATATAAGGGACCACCTGTAATGATTGGTTATAGAATTTAAAAGTTCACTTTAAAAGTTTCTAAACTATGATAAAAAACAAAAAAAAAATACTAAAGACCACTAGAAAATTGTACAGTCGTTTACTATTTATGATTTTAAACATGTTTGTAAATAATACAATATGTGTTTTCAGACAAAATATAGAACAGAATTAACATACTATGTGCCTTCCATTCTGATGAAAACAGGGAGAGAAATCTGCAATTATCTTAAACAGAAATATCCCTGTAAAAATATTTTTCTGCAAGTTACTCTATATGCTCACAATATGAAGAGAACTGTCAGTGCACTGCATCAATGTGAAATAAACCTCTGCAGGAATGAATAAAGGAAAGTCAGATGTACTTATTTCTACATCTTCCCAAGGCTGTTGGATGCTAATAATATTTATTAGACACTTATGATTAGAGCCCCCTAAAACTTTTGGGCCCTGACCTTGCTTAATACATAATTGATAAGCAATGACATATTATACATCTGCATGCAACCTTAATGGTTGGCTTACTTTGACAAAACGTCTCTTCTAAGCCATAATAACTAATCACTAAAACTCATTCTGTTGCTAAAACTCCATATCAGTCATTATTCCAAGGACTCATACTATTTATATCCAAAATGAACTATACAGACTGTTGCTGAACAGCATTATGAAATTAATGTTCTCACCTAGAGCACATAAGCAAGCTATTCTATTCTTGAAACGCTGATGACAGAGTCCTTTCATGAGAGGCTTCACTAATGACGCTGACTGCATGTGAAACTTTTCCTTTGAAGCTTTAGCATAGGTGCTAACACACTCACTTGCAGCTTTACGCACCTCTGGACTTGAGTCTATTACTGATGCTTTAAAAATGTTAACAATGTCATTCATAAATGTGATCAATTTTCCCTCAAAATTCACTGTCAGAGCCTGAATGATGTTAATCAAGAGTAGCCTAACGTCCTCACTCTCTTCTAATACTGGCACAGTAGCCAGTCTATGGTGAACAATTGGGATGATATCTATCATATGTTCTTCTCTTACAACTGACTCCTGTATGAACCTTAGAACAATATTTGAGGCATACATGCGATTCATTTCTGATTCGTCTGACATGCGAGTAATGAGTAACGTCAAGGAAAATCCAAGAATTTTTGATATGTATTCGTTATCAAGTACTCTATCACTTTCAAATACTAGCTGCTGAAACTTTTCAAGTGCTTTTCTCCTTTTAGCCTTGTGAACGTTCTGCATTTCACTTAAAATAGCGTTCAATTCTGTGTACGATCTTGACTTTGCGTCGTCCGTCGCCATGGTTTCAAGAATGTAAATAACTATGAAACACGAACAAGGCAAGAGCGTCCCAGAAAGAACAAAACACAGGATGAAATAGCTTTGAAAGGCAAAATATGAACTTGAATTTTTATACAAATTCATACAATCATACTTATGTGGCAAGATTAGTCATATAAATGTTTTACGTTTTCTTGAGTCGCACTTAACTCACAATTTCGCTAGCGTTTTATAAAAACTACATGCGCAAAGTTTAATTTATGAGTTGGTCGTAGGGATCTTTTTTCGTTCATGGATATATACACTAAATATCTGTGGTCTCAGCCTTAACTTCTAGTTGCAAGTACTTGTGGTCTCAACCTTGAATGCCCGCTACGATATCAATTTCGACTGTTCACTGCGTGTACGTTCTTGGCCTTGATTTTTCTATGCGCGTGTTTGTGGTGTCAGTCTCAGCTTTCGCTGCGATTGTTTGCACGACTGACTGTTCCTTTCGGCTGTTCACTGCGAATGTTAACGCCTTGTTGGGTTGTTCACTGCGAGCGTATTCGGTCTCATCCCGGGATGTTCTCTCTCATTGTTCGCGGCCTCATTTTGGCTGTTTGCTTCAAGTGTTTACAGTCTCATTCTGGGCTGTTCACTGCGGATACATGTAGTCTCATTCTTAGCTGCAACATGTTTGCGGGCTCATGCTTAACTGTTCATTTTGAGTGTTTACATTACTGGGTTGTTCACTTTATTGCGTGTTTGCGATCTCATGCAGGGTTGCTCGCTGCGCTTGGTTGAGGTTTCATGATCAGCTGTTCGCTGCGAGTGTTTGCTAGCTTTTTAATAGCGCCACCACGTTGTTGTTGTTGTGACAGCTGATCCACACGTATGGCCGCGTGATTCATGCCATGCTTCCAGCCCGTATTTTCTTGCACTTTTCTATTATGACTAGTAAAATAAACCAGAAATTTTAAAGTGAAGACGACTGGGTAGTAACCTTTAGAGAGAGCCGTATAAAGGTAAGTTTGACTTTTCTAAGTTACCATATTAAGTTTTTAATGTGAGATTGAAGTGTGAACCATGCTATGTCGCATCCTCCATGGTTGAGGCGGTTAATATTATCTCTAAAGGTTAGGCTTGGCTGATATATTTTAGGGAATGCTAGTTGTGGAGATGATTAGAGTACATCCTAATAGCATGCAAAACAGGTCTTAGTACTATTTAAAAATTATGTGAGACCACACTTAGAGTATGCTTTTCAGGCATGTTCTTCATATTTAAAGAAAGATTTAGACGCTTTAGAGAGGTTTACGATCATTTCGCCCACATGCCATTTCGCGACACCATGGAGTCATTTTGCCCACAGGTTAGTTCGCCCACACTATGTAGTTAATTCGACCACACTATAGGGTCAATTCGCCCATACTATGGAGTCTTTTCGCCCAAGGTTACTGGTGGCTCATTTACCGCTCGTTTGTTAACTGCGCCTTTCAATTGGGAGTTCGTGGTTCATTTACCTCTCGTTAGCTGCACGTTTCAGTTGTGATTTTGTGGTTCATTTACCTATGAGTTTTAAGTTTGTGGTTCATTTACCTATGCTATGTAATTGGTCATGGCCATAAAATTTAATCAGTTCCTGGCAAGATGGCAGACTACTCAGATGATTGTATTCAGTGCCTTGTACCTGTATGGGCAAGGCAAGAAGGTCTGCAGTGTGACAGGTGTGGAAGGTGGCAGCACAGGAAGTGTAATACTGGCGTATCTCGTGCTGATTACTGGACAGCTGTGAAATCCGGTATTTCCATTGACTCGATCTGTGATTCTCACGCCATCACTAACGAATCATCCTCCCCTCCAGTGGAACGAGAGTCTTCAGTTGATGACCCAGCAACGCCTACAATGGAACAAGACCCACATACCACTACAGTTGAAGAAGAGTCTTTTGTTGATGACCCACCTGACTTTCTGTGGAACTAGAGTCCTCAGTTGAAGATCAGGCCTTACAAGACATTGACCTGCAGCCAGAAAGTGAAATTACATTCCAGTTCATTGAGAAAGGTACACAGTGTTGTAGAGACAAGCTCATTGACAGTCTTGGGTACACATATAACAAAAAAATGCAACAGTCAAATGTAACTTACTGGCAGTATACTGTCTGCCCTAAAAGTAACCTGTGCAAGGCAGTAGTTACCCAGAGAAATGGAAAACTTGTAAAGAGCAACTTATGCCACAACCATAGAGCATCAACAGGCTCTGCTATCACCACTAAAGTAACGCTAAAGGTAAAGGAGCCTGCAGTACACGACCTATTTAAACCAGCGTCTGCTATAGTGGATGATGTTCTTCTACAAGAGATAGGAAATACACCATGCCCTAGTCTGCCTAAGCCTGAGCACTTGGCAAGAGTAGCGAACAGGCAGAGACAGAAATTAAGACCAACAGAGCCAACAAACCTTATATTTGAACTTGATGCAGCTCATATTCCGGATGACTTCCTTAGAGCTGATGTAAAGATTCATGAACGCCGCCACCTGATCTTCGCAACCACACTACAAATAGGACATTTAACAAAGGCAAAATCATGGTACATTGATGGCACATTTAAGTTGTGCAGGCACCCATTTACACAGATGATGACAATCAACGCTTTTGTGAGAGCAGAGGACTATGCAAAACAGGTGCCCTTATTGTCTGTCATGATGTCTGGTAGAAAGAAGAGTGATTACCGAAAGGTCTTCCAGGAACATTTAGCCAGCCTACCAAATGAGCCCTCTGTTCAACACATAACAGTTGATTATGAGAAAGCAAGTTGGAAAGTATTGCCTGAGTTGTTTTCCATTGGACACAAGCTATATGGAGAAAGGTTTGCAAATTTAGTTACACAAAAGTTTACTGAGTGTCTGCTGATAATGTATACGTATGGACGGGACTTTATTTTTATATTCCTTTTCTTACTATAGGTTCAAGAGGTTGGTCTCCAACAGGCCTACACACATGATGATGGGACATACAAATACCTGTATAAGGTGGTGGCCCTTCCATTTCTGCCTAAAGAAGATATAGCTCCTATGTTCGAACATCTCTCTCGCCCATCCACCACAGTCCAATTACAAACTATAATAGAGTATATTTCAAGAACATGGATCCACAGCTCCACATGGCCACCTTCTAGCTGGAATATTTTCAGATAGTCTGTGCGTACTAATAATGATATTGGGGGATGGCACAATAGACTAAACAAACGTGCTGCAGGTAGAAGCAACCTCCAGTTTTACCTCCTTGTAAGCCTTCTCCACAATGAGGCTAAATTAACATCTGTATACATAAGGCTAGTATCTGAAGAAAAGCTACGAAGGATCCAGCGGAAAAAGTATAGGGATTTGCAGGGTAGAATATTTACTCTTTGGGATGAGTATGTGAGGGGCGAGAGGTCATCATATCAACTGCTGAAAGCTTGTGCTCATCTCAGTGGCCCGGTGTGCAGCTGAATCTTGCATAAATTTCTTATTGAAATATTTAAAGGCTTTATATGTATTTAGGTCTTAGAGGTGATATATTTAGGTTTTAAATACTTTACATTTAAATTGTATAAAGGCTTTATACATATTTAGGTTTTGGAGGTTATATAGGTAGTAAATACTTTATAGTTAAGTAGGTTTTAAAGTTTTAATTCCATATCTATATTCAGCACATGAATATTATAAAGTTACACTCAGCCTTTCTTTTCGAATTCTTTATTTTCCACTCTATAAAAGCCCCAATGGAGGCAAATTGATTTCACAGCTGTCCAGTAATCAGCACGAGATACGCCAGTATTACACTTCCTGTGCTGCCACCTGTCACACTGCAGCTCTTGCCTTGCCCGTACAGGTACAAGGCACTGAATACAATCATCTTAGCAGTCTGCCATCTTGCCAGGAACTGATTAAATTTTATGGCCATGACCAGTTACAAAGCAAAGGTAAATGAAACACAAAATTACTCCATAGTATGGGCGAATTGACTCTATAGTATGTGCGAAATGACTCCATAGTGTGGGCGAACTAACTACGAAGTGTGGGCGAACTAACCTGTGGGCGAAATGACTCCATGGTGTGGCGAAATGGCACGTGGGCGAAATGACCAGATACCTTTAGAGAAAGCACTGGGAAGAGCTATTAAAATAGATTCAAAATTAAGAAACTTCTGATATGAAGAAAAATTAAATCGTCAAGTTAACCACATCGAAGGAGAGGATAGGGAGGGGTTACATCATAGAAAGTTATAAAATAATAACAAGAATGGAAAACATCCAAAGTGCAAAGTTCTGTTAAGAGGATAAGAAATTTCTTTCAGGTAATATCACAAGATTTTTTTTAAACAAATTAGTAAAAAGATCAGAAAGTACTTCACACATAGAGTGCTGAAATCCTAGAATAGATTACCAAATGAAATTATCAATTTAACCACATTAAACCAATTTAAGAAAGATATGATAATATTTGCTAATAGAATAATTTTGACATTTTGAATTGAGATAATCTTAGAGGCAAGCATGAAAGGTGCCAAATGATGCATATTAGTCTGGCTTATTTATACTGTTGAGATCATTTCTGTTAGTAATACCCATGCATATATGTATGAAATACTTTGTTTAAAGACTAATTGATTTATTAGCTTAGCTTCACATGATCCTAACTTTTGATATCAGATAGTTTTGTTTGCAAGGGAAGATAGTATAATGTTCAGATGATGGATAAAATGTTGCCAAGAATTATTAGATTAAAAACATTAGGAAGATAACATGTTTGAAGTGGTGTAGCGGTTACTGTTCCTGACTGTGACACATTTATGGGCTCCCCATGGTTTAGAACATAGGTTGAAATTCTAGTTGCAGCAGTCAGTCCACAGTAAACTCAGCTGTTCATCCACCCCTAGGGGTTGGTTGATAAATTGTCAACCTGGCTCATACTAGAGTATATATATATATATATATATATATATATATATATATATATATATATATATTTATATATATTTATATATTATTATTATTTTTTTATTATTATACTTTATCGCTGTTTCCCGCGTCAGCGAGGTAGCGCCAGGAAACAGACGAAGAAAAACCCATCCCCC